>JARHVA010009716.1:0-10000 GCA_037957365.1 Torreya grandis
ATAAGTGCATAACATTCATCTGGTTCTTTATTGTGTTAATCTAGGCATTTTGGGTCTAGTGGCATAAATTATGACTAGGCACTTTGATAACATCATAATTATCATGTGTGGAAAATTTATTGAGAATTTATTATATGGTTTTATTTAGTTTAATCCCAAGAACATATTCACCAAGTTTTAGGTCATTCACCAAAGTACATCAAACGATATAAAGATCCAAAGTTGTCCTCTCAATCAAAATTTGCTAAGTTTCCATACTTAGCCAATTTTCAATAAGCTCAAATAAATCCAAGTGGGTAGTTTTATGATGTTATATCTCACATGTGTTGTAGTTTTTAGAGGAATTGATCACATGGGTTTGTTTATCTTGGTTCTTAGTTGTTACGTGCTAAGTTTTAGGTCATCCATTAAAGTGTAAAAGAAGTTATGCATGTTTAAAGTTGGCTCCTCAATTAGATTTTTCTAAGTTTCCCATACTTATCTAATTGAACTATCCCATCATAAGGATGTCATTAGAGCTTATAATAGATTATTCAACTTGAGTATCTTGTAGACACACTTAGAAGGCTCCCAAGACTAGCGTATCAAATGGGTTCATTCCTTTTGGCGTCAAGAACATCTAAAAATTTGGTACCTCCATGAATTTTGTGCTTCAAGTTATAAGCCTTCAAATTTAGACCTACAATATAAGACATTTATGCTAACATCAAAATAAAGGCACTATAAAAATCTATCTATGCTTAAATTTGATAGTCTATGGGATGTTAAATATGTTCTACAAGATGTCAAATACAATCTATGGGACATCATTTTTAAGCTCTATAAACTAACCATTAGGGTTCAAAAAGTGGGTCCTAGTTTATCTAATAATCCACATTGCATCATACATTCAGATCTAATGGTTATAATAGGTCAAAGGGGTAAGAGAATCTCAATAGCAAATGCATGCATGACAAGTGTCAATAGTGAGTTCAACTAGAAGAGGATCAATGAATCATGGGCATTCATATAGATCAAAATTAATGAAGTGAGATGAGTCAATATGTCAATAGGTCAAGTTGGATTTGGACAACCAATAAAAAAAAAGGTGAGCCCATGATTTTTGATGAAGGTTGAGAAGCCATTTTCAACCAAAGGTAACAAGTTTTTTAGGGTCATTTCAATCCCATTGAAGCTCATTCAAATGCCATGGGATGGTCAATATGATGTATTTAGGTATAAGGAATATAAAGGACTATCATTGGAACTTAATATAGATTTCTAGTTTGACATTTTATGGCATGTAGGGTTTATTCTTATGACTATGTTTTTGATTTCTAAATAAGGACCTAGGTATGGTGAACTCTTAGCTTCTATAAAGATTTATGGGTCTTTTTAGAACTAATGGGAGTCCAAAAGAGGCTATGGTCTATAGGTCTACATTAATATGGACAACTATGGGTAAACCAATGACCTTAGATTAGTTTTCCATCTATAGGTGGGACCTATGATCCAAACATGGAAATATAATAGATATGTGGTTAATGAAAAAGGGTTTCATCTATCCATGTGGCTCCATTATTGACAAAGAAGGTACAAACCATCATTTATGTCATGGTCTTATCAGTTTCAAGATTTGAGGTTTTGATCCTCATGAGCACATTAAGTGGAATTAGGGTCCCAAGGTGGTGAAATAGTAGTGGGATAAGTAGTTAAGGGCATTTATTCTACTCAAATAAACTTAGTCATAATATAATAGTCCCTTGTCTCTAATAGGACACTATTATCCAATGAGAGGAGCTTGAATACTAGTGGGATAAAAAGAGATCTATTTGTTGATCAAGGCATGCAAAAAAAAGTAATCAAGTGTTTCCACCTCACTTCTTGATCTCAAGGACCCTTTTTCCATTCTCCAATGCATTTTTTCTCTCTCTCTTTTTCATTTATGCTATATATAGAGGATTTTGAGCCAAAAAATAGATCCGCTCAATATTTTCTCTACTCCCTCTGTTGGGTATGACTAAACTCTACCAAGATGGAGCTTGTAGCCTCTTGAGATGAATATAAGACTATTTTATATTTCATTATTCTGGTATAGTGTGTACATGCCATATTTACATATGTGGTAAAGGTTTATTCCTTGTCAAATTATGACCTCACCTAGTTACTAGTTCATCTTGTTATGCAAGTTATGTTTAGTGTTCTACATATCTTGATTGAAGCCCATATGTGGCTAGTGTGGCTATTTTGTGTCTTACTTTAGGCCTCTCTTTCATTTTCCTTAACTTAGATAATTTGGTGAACCTCTTCATGAAACATTGATGTATGATATATATTTAGGATATTAGATCTAGTCTTTTAATTGTTTGATTATGGTTTTAAGAGTGAAGTAGGGTGTATCAACCATAAATTAGGTACATCACCAATATTAGCTTAGGTTTCCTTTCATGTTCTCTCTCTCTCTCTCTCTCTCTCTCTCTCTCTCTCTCTCTCTCTCTCTCTCTCTCTCTCTCTCTCTCTCTCTCTCTCTCTCTCTCTCTCCATTTTCCTTGGTAATTAGTAGGTTATAATAATGTGTAAATGAGTGAAATGATGCCTCATAGGAGTTAGCCTCATTAAAAATCCTAGAGGTCTAACCCCATTATAGGATACCCACATCCTAGGGTTAGTCCCATATTGAGCTAGATTTGGAAGAAGGAATTGAACACTCTGACCTCTATCTAGGGTGAAATCTAGATATATAATAGGTAAAATATGGGTAGTGATCAAATATAATGAGGTTTTTCTACCTAGAAACCATCAATTTTCAATGGATCCAATTATGATTTTTGGAGTGAAAGGATTAGGACATACATTATGTCCCTAGGGTTTGATATATGGCAATAAATTGTGGATGGTTATGTTTATCCTACTACTCCTACATCTAATGTTGTAGATAAGAATATTTTTGAGAATAATTCTAATGTAATGAATTTCATCAATTATGGGCTTACAAATACTGATTTCACCAAAGTAATCCATTGTAAATCTAATAAAGAGATATGGGACAAAATGTAGTTCATTTATGAATGAGATTCAAAGGTCAAGCTTGCTAAGTTGCATAATCACAGAAGGTAATTTGAAAGTCTTAAGATGAAGGAAAAAGATTCTATGACATCTTTCTATAGAGAGTTGATGAGATTATGAACATCATCAGAGGTATTGGAGAGAACCCTGAAGAGGATACTATAGTTTAAAAAGTATTAAGGTATATATGCCTCAAGTTTGATCCAAAAGTATTTTATATAGAAGAAAGTCATGATATTACTCATTTGAAGATGGATCAATTTCATGGAACCCTTAATTCTTATGATATGAGAGTAAATGAAGATAGACCACAAAAGAAGGAAGCAACTTTCAAGATAAAAATGAAGCCAAAGAAGAAGTTCCAAGGTAAGAAACCCAAGAAGGATGACATTTATAATATAGATGAGGATGAAATAATTGATTTGATTTCAAGGAAATTGAAAATAGGTTTAGGTAAGTATAAGGGTAAACTAACCCTCAAATGTTTAAATTATGTAGAGGTAGGACATATTGATAATAAGTGCCCTCATAAGTATAAAATGAATGATGATGAAGATCATGATCAAGGGCATAATTATGGCAGGAGATTATTCAGGTTTGATTAAAAAAAAGGGATTCATAAGGTTTCATAATAATAAGAATTAATTAAAGGACAATAAGAGTCTCTAAACAAAAGAAGATTCTAGCTCACCAGATGAGAGCGAAGTCAGTGACTTAGAGTATGATCATGAAGATGATGCTCCCACTAAAGATGAATCCCTCTTCATAGTTGAGGAAGGTATTTTCTCACCTCAAAAAGAATTTAATTAGAGTGATTTATATGATGATAAATATGAGGTGGACTATGAAACTAAATTAATAAAGGCCCTGGAAGAACTGAAGATTGAGAAGAAGATTAACAAGAAGATGAAGTCACAAATCAAGGACTATGAGGAGTAATCTAGTGTATTTGAGGCAAGAATGATTGAAGATGATGATGAGCATAAAGATATGGTCAATAATCTTAGTTTTCAATTGGAAATATTATCTACAAGCTTGAAATCTAAAGAAGATGAGTGTCAAAGTCATGTAATTAAAAATGAGTCATCAAAAGCTGAGTTAGAGAAGACATTTAGTAAGATGAAGTCATTTGTGAAATTTTAAAAGAGCTAAAGTGATATAGACAATATTTTGAATGGTAAAAAGCATGAAAGTGATAGAAATGGTTTTGGATACAAATAAGAACTAGATAATTAAACTCAAGACAAAATAAAGACTAATCAAACCTTCAAGGTCAACAATCAGTCAAGGAATGAAGGTGCTAGTAGAATATAGACAAATCAAATAAAACAACCAAATGCCATGAGGTATGTAAATTTTAATGGTTTTTGCTTTAATTATAATTATTTTGGGTACATAGATATAAAATTCAAGAGACCTATTAGAAATGAGTTTTCATGGAACTATGATGGGGGTCATCAGTCAAAATGTGTGAGCAAAGTTAAGTGCTTCAACTATCTTAATGAGGGACACTTTGCTAAGAATTATCCAAATAAAGAAAGGTAAGGTAAATCTTCTTAAAAAAGAGTAGTTTAATTTATTTTTCATGACATTGAACACATTGATAGTTTTTTTCCAAATAAGGTAAGACAAATTGAGTTTCCATCAAGGAGTATTATTTGCTACAACTATGAAAATATTGGTCACATTGCTAGATTCTACAAGAAAAGGTCTAAAAAATGGGATCCTACACTACAAGGAAGAAGACAATTAACTCATGGAAACTAAAAGTGGTAATTATGAGTCATTATGAGACTATAGGTCTAAGTAATTAATTTTATATGGTGGAGAATGCTACAGATCTTGAAGAGTGCCAAGGGTTATCATTATCTACTCATGTTATAAATAAAGAGACCAAGATCAAGGAGAAGACTAAGGTGTTGGTTAAGGCTAGTTATAAGATGTGTATGTATCTAAGTGAATCTCATGTTGTTGTTGAGAAAGTATCATTCAATAAACATCAATTATTATTACCTAGTGATAAGTTTCTAAGTTGCAAAGAAGATTATATAGATGAAAAGGTATGTCATGAATCTATGTTGTCTCCATGTATTGTCAATGCAATCATAGAAGAGAAGGAGAATGATTTAGTGGATGAGAATTTTGATTCTCTTAAGGCTAAGAAAAAAATAACTATAAGCATCAGATGAGCAAGGAGGAGAAGGAGTATGAGGAGTTGTGGGTAACTCTTGGTTTGACATTGTTCTAGGACAATATGAGGTAGGATGTCTCTACTTAATATTATTAAGAGACATATTTCTTATGGAGAAACAAGTTTGTGTGATAAAAATAATAATGAAAATATTTAAAGAGACTTGTGTTGATCTTAGAAGGTCATTGGTTAAGGGAGAGTAACAAGTTCATGAGCTTGTTCTAGAGGTTTGTAAAGGAGCTATAGTACAAGGTCAAAATGGGTGTTTCTAGATGGCTTAATGAGATTGATGGAGTGCCAAGAAGATTTTGGTTCTTATAAAGGTCTATTCACTTATTTTTTATGTGTTATAGTTGGTTTTGTGTCTTGATCATCATATTTGTGCATTTTAGAAGTTTTTGTATGCTCCTAGGTTTAACTATCTTATTGCATGTCAAAATCCATAGTATAGGAAGTCAAGGTTCCTACAAGTGTGGAAGCTCAAAACTTGGTAAAAAAGTGTGTGATTGTTTTCTCCAAGTGTGTAATAAGTTTTAGAGGTGGGAATTGATCATAAGGAGGTTTGGTGACCCTATTTAGTTTTGGGATTCTATGATTTTAGGCTCTATTAGAAAAGTGGTTTGCCTTATGAATTGAAGTATAAAGATTATTAATAGGTTGAATACTCCAAATGGGTTGTCAAATCATGTTTCACATAGATTTTAATATTTGTGGTTTTCAAATTATTCATGTTTTTGTCAAGATGGAGGCCTAATTGGCAAGTTGGTTTGTGAAGGAAGTATCTTTCAGAGGATGATTTAGGTGATGAAAATTGGTTTAATTCAAGAGGAATATGATAATGATTTAGATATGAATTTTCATGTCATGAATGTCCATATAATAAAAATTATGTGATCTACAAGTTCTAGGTAGGGCTACAAGGAGCCTAGATAGGCCTAATGAGAAGAAGAGTGTTTTGTGTTCAATTTCTCCAAAAGAGAAATGTATGAGTGTTTATAGGAAATTTATCAAGTTTTTTCAGAGTATGTTTTTTTTTTGGTGAGTGGCATGAAGTTTTGTTGGTGGTCCTTGAGGTGGTTTGATAGAGAAGGATAGTAAGCATGTATGGTGGTTCTTCATGGTGTATGGAGATATAAAGATGATCGAGTGATGCAATAGATCAAATATCTTATGGATATTCCCTCTCAGATGTCTCTTGGTGAGTCCCAACATATTTTAGTGTTTTGTGTGTTCTTTATTCATTAGTTGCAGTGCTTAGTTGAAGAAGAGTGTTGGTATGTAGCAAGAGGAAGTTGTCAAGGAAAGAAAAGGTAGGATCAAGGTAAGGGGGAGTTTATACTATCTTTCCAAGATGGTATTATCTTATTGGTAGTATTTTTAGGTCCTCAAGATAAACTAGTGTCTACTTTGTCATTGTGTCAATAGGGGAGAAAGTTCTTATTTTGAGAGTGCTTAAAGAGAGAGAAGGAAGGTGAAATATATATTATTTTATGATGGGTGTTAATATCACTTAAAAAGGGGGATATTGTTGTAAAGTTATTAGTGACATCATCGTGGTGTCATGGAGGTGTAAAAGTGAGTGGATGAAGTGCCTTTATAGTCTAAGTGACAATGACAAAGTGTGCAATATGTTTGTTCTAGTATGCTTGAAGTGTGCTTGGTTGATCTTTAGTTTTGGCATGGTTTGAGATGATTAGGGATAAGTCTAAAGTATTGATAATGTGTAATGGGTCCTTTTAGTGGTCAAGGATTATTGGATAGCTTGTGTACATGAGTAAAATTCACTCAATTCTTCATTATGTTCATCTAGGCATAAATGGGTCTATAGCAGAAAAATTTGAGGATGCATTTTGATGTCATAATATATCACATGCATGAGGGTTAAAAGAGATATTCTATATATGGATTTATTATATTATGTGAGGAGATCACATGGTCCAATTTTCATATCATGTGACTAAGCATAACCAAAGTTACTAAGGTGCAAAGTTGGTCCCTCAGACAAAAGTTCACTAAGTTCCACACTTAGTCAATTTGCAAAGGCAGATCTAATGGTCTGCATTTCATCACATTGAAGATAAATGATGAAAAATTAATTTAATATCAAAGAATTTATTGATCATGTGGTCAAGGATGATTGGAGATCTGGTGTGCATGAGTGGAATTCACCACTTTCTTCATTATGTTCATATGGGCATAAATGGGTCTATAACAAAAAAATCTAATAAGGCATTTTGATGTCATCATACCTCACACAAGTGAGTGTTATAAGAGATAATCGATATATGTATAGATTATCCTATGTGAGGATATCACATGCTTCAAGTTTCAAATCATTCCACTAAGTATAGCTAAAGTTACTAAGGTGCAAAGTTGGTCCCTTAGACAAAAGTGCACTGAGTTCCAACATTTAGTCAATTTGTAAAGGTAGATCTAATGGTCCATGTTTCATCACATTAAATATAGATGGAATGAAAGGAATATAATCTCATATATATTATTTTTATAAGTAAAATAAATATTTGAGCAATAATTTTGGTAATGGAATATCTTGCATGTATGGATTTTTTAGGAAGAAATAGTCATATGGGTTTGTTCTATATTTTTCCTAGTTTCTATGATTCAAATTTGAGAACATGTGAGTGAGCGAGGTAAAAGATATATCTATGAAAATTTAGACTTATAGGTAGATTTAAATGGTCCCCATATTTAGTCATTTTTTCATGATGTTAAATATCATGACCAAATGGAGATCTAACGGTTTGCAAGAGTTCATACATCTAGATATATAATGCATAGTAATTCAAATGGGTCAAAGTGTTTGATGCTTAAAGTAGGTAAAGACTGAGATCTTTAAAAAAATATAAATAGAGCATGCTTTTCCCAAGGTGTTAGGAAGTAGTGAGATGAGGACAATTTTTTGATGTTTAACATTGAGTAAAGGTAAAGACCAAGTTTCTTTAGAAGATCAACGGTGAATGGGTGATCATACTGATCAAGATCAATGGTGTGTATTAGAGACAATGAGATAAAAGTGACAGCTATTTAGAATTGTTAAAAAATTATATCCTTAGAATAATATCTATGGTTCATGATTAATATAATCACTGAGGACATGATATGATATCATGGTGTTCGAGGTTTAACTATGACCATTGATATTTGAAAATTAATGAAGGAAAAACCAGTACTCAGTGTTTATGCCATAACTTTTGATTCAAGATGAATTTAAAAATGAAGTAAAAAAGAAAATTTAAATATCACTCCATGGTTAATATATAAAATGTAATTATGAGGTTTAAATCTATTTAAAAACAAATATATTTAGTTCAAAAGTTGACTGTGTGATTGACTATGTTTTGCAAGTGACCCGGGAAGGTTATTTGAGCTTGTTTTATTGTTGTTTGGATGTATCATGATGAATTAGCTATTGTAAAGTGTTTTAGACTCAATTAATGTCATATTTTTGGATTTTTGAGGTGTGATTAATCTATATTTATTATGAAAAATTCTTAAGAAGTTGATTGTGTGTTCATTCATGGTGTTCCTATGTACAAGGTCATTATTTGAGTTGTTTGAGTATACGCAGAGGTGAGTAAAGATGATTTTAACCATTTGAGGATATATAAGGGGTAATTTGGAGTGTAATTATGTATTTTGAAGTGGTATTATGTTCTTTTCTTACTTAATGAAGTGATAAATGGGTGAATAAGTCTCCATGAGACCTATAAGAGCTATAAGGGCCTAATTGAAATGTGTAGCTACTTAAGGGTGACCCATAGATGCTATGACAAACCTATGAGTATTATATTGATCCATGTATTCATGTGAGAGAAGCATTAAGAGTTAAATAAATTCTAATGGCTAACCAAAAATATGTTTATGATGAAGACTCTATATATAGTGAAGCCAAAGGAGATGGTTTTTAGGCTTGTGAGAGGAGTATGTGTTGAAGAAAATAAGAGAGGATAATTCTCTTGTAGGATTGAAGTTTGAAGATATGCAAAGAGGTTTGTGTGTGTATTTGAGGATAGTTTGAGTGAAGGAGAGAGATTGTGTCATGCCTATGTGAGAGGCTTATATGAGATAGAGAGGGAGTTTGTGCAAGAGTTAAAAAATTAGAGATACATCATCAAGTGTTGAAGACATCAATTCTAAGTTGGAGGTGTTTAATTCATAGGAGGGTCTAAATGAATTGATCTTCCTTAGGGGTATTTTCTCATTTTTAAATAGGTATTTCACTAAAGGCCTTTGGTTAAAATGACCTAACCAATGTTTTGGATCAAAAAGACCTGACCAATAGGTGGTTAAGAGGATTTGATCATCTTAGGGGAAGTTGATCCTTATGGAACAAGTGTTTCAATAAATCTTGGTCAAAAGGATTTGATTAGTATTTAGTTTGTAATACTTTATAGGATAATTAGTCCAAGTGTTTATAGGCTTGATAGTGAATTTTATTCTCCAAGAGGATTTTCCATGTAGATCTTGTGCTGTGTGTGTGATCTTTCATTTTCTTCATTTTTCATTGATATAAATATCTCTTATTCTTCATAAATGATTATATTAAAGCTTAAGTGTTTTAAGGTTTGAAAATTGAATTAGATTATTTTCCACCATTGATTCACCCCCCTCTTAATGGCTTGTACCTCTAACACTTCTTCATTTTTATTAGCTTGATCCCATACCCAACCAATGGGATGATTAAACTTATTGTAATATTCACAAATTTGTTATTCATTGAGCTAAAGACTATCAGTTATATCA
>JARHVA010009716.1:15000-25000 GCA_037957365.1 Torreya grandis
GCATGGGGAAAAACCCATGATACATGGTCCTACCTCCATCAAATGACCTAAGGCAACCTATCATCAACTGCATGGGGCCACTTAACTAATTGATATATAGGTAAACTCTCATATATCCATGCACTCAAAAGTATAACAAGTCCCATTATATTATATACATGGGATAACATCCCATACATGTCATGTATGATTTAGACCTAGATGATAGAACCAAAATCATATAACACTCCCTAATCTAAAATCAATTAGAACATGGCTATCACATATAATGGAACCTTGTTGTTTGACTTGTGACATAACATTCATGTTATCACAAGTCCTATCACAACCTTTTAGATGTCTAGAATGGCCATAATATAAATATAAAACAATCTCACATGCATCCCAAGGTAGATCCTATTTGAGCTTATCACCCACCAAGCTAAGGCTCATCTCTCATCCTCTAACTCTGGTGTATCAGTAATTACCAATGTCCTACCTATAAGAAGTCCAAGAAATACATGGACATCTACTAAAGTAATAACCACATCGATGGTGTCCCCATACACTTCCCATCATAAAGTGTTGGTCAACCATTCCTATGATCCTAGGAACATGACAATGATATCAACACTTAGAGGGATCCATATCATCTTCATGATGCTATCAAATCCCAAGGTGACTAGTCAAGCCATATCCATGTCTGCTAATTGCTCCAAAAAAATTGGTAAAAATAATGCATCTACTAGGAGATAAAACATCTAGTGTATCTAAAAAATGTTAAACAATATAGGATGTATTAGATTTCAATGTTATAATAATTAAAATACATTCTCAAGAATTCTTAAAAAAATACAAATTAACTACTTCATCAGCTTGTTTGATTTAATTTTCTAGTTTTTTCATTTTTCTACACAATCGGCCTATTTGACATTAAATAATCCCTATCATAGTCTTATTATACTACATCATCCCATTAGCACATAGTCATCCCTTTTTTTTAGACTGTATCAACCTATTTCATAATAAATCAGCCCTTTTTCAGCTTTAGCATACTACATCACCCTTATGGTGCACAATTGACCCCTTTTAACAAATTTTATCAGCCACATATTACCTACTACATTGGTCAAAGGGTACTATGTCAGCCATATTCTTGTTATAAACTATGGAAACCTACTACTATACAGTCAACCACCTTTAAAAATACTATGTAAGTCCACTAATATGGAGTTGATCCCCTATTCCTCTCTTACCTTACAAATTGAGTCAACAAAGTTGACTTTGTTCTTTCTCTACATTGACTTTTTGACCATTTACCATAAATGCCTTAGGCATTTATTAGTCAAATATTTTCCTAACCAGGACTACCCTTAATTTACATAAAACTTTCCTAGCGTCAGTTTCAGTGTCTAGATTTTACCTACCATTCAATTTTCTATATCTAACTTAATTTAAAAAAAAATGGTCAAATTTTATATTCATGTTTTCTTATATGTGTTCTACTAGATACAACCACTACACATCCTCCACATTGTATCTATCATCTCCTCACCATGGTCGCATCATAAGCTCAAACTTGGTCTCTTAAATCAATGTTTTCTCAAAATAATAAAAATAACAAATGAATTTTTTTTCACCCTATTTATATTTACTATAGAAAATTATTTATCTATCAAATATTTATAACCATATTCTATTTTATAATCACATAGTTGTTTATAATAGATCTTTTTTTAAATCATAAGATGTTTTGGAATACTGACATTGTAGAGAATCTTTTCACATATTACATGTATATTTTACAAAAATTTCATTTTTATCTCTTTTTCACTAATTTCTATAGGCTCATCTAATGTTACCTAAATTGGACATCTTCACATTTATTTCACTTCATTCCTTATCTAAAACACTAAGGTAATTAAAGGTATGTGTTTTTCAATTATATACTTTCATTTATCTTGTTTGCTTTTTTATTACAATTTATTCAACTTCAACATTGTATGTTTCTATGCTATTTTCTGAAATACCATCCCATGTTGCACCTATATGAAACATGATGAGAATCAAGGGGGACATATTTATACATATAATATTTTCAAACTTTATCAATTACTAATGCTTTGTCTCTTATAAGAACCTATCAAGTCTCAATCTCTCTGAGTTCATGTTGACCATTTTGACCACAAGTCAAAATATGTCAACCCCACTATAGTAAAAAAATTATATAGGGGTCTAATATATTGTTATAGGGTGTGTTATAATTCATTTTATCCTTGGTCATGGTCCAATTAGTCTTTCTATTATCTGATGTCATCTATAAGTCATTCTAGAGAATTAAATACAAGTGGTATAGTTTTCTAAGAAATATAAGTGTTTTAAAATTATTTTCAACATCCAATGTGTCAATCCCTATTATATATGTTAGTTTCTAACTAAAATATTGTAGGTGATAACTAAAATTCAAGAAAGTAAGTGGAAAAGAAATATTTTCAAAGGTTTTATGGCCTATGGGAGAGAGTGGTGGATGGGAGAAGGTTTTGGGATGGATATTTAACATCCTCAAAATCATTTCCATGATTTAAATGATTTGGAAGTGCCAAAATTGAGCCAAAACCATTCTTCTCTTTCATCACCCTTCTAGACATGCAAAACTGGTCAATAGGTATTTAGTTGGTACAACCATTAGGATTTTTTTTAGATAAAATTAGCTTTATGGGTGATATTACACTCATTTAGATTTAATTTCATGTTTTTATTTCAAGGAATGATGGTCTATACTTTATGAACCATCTTTAACAAGGTGACTGTTCATTTTTGCTTGTTATTTCTCACACCCCATAGGTTTTTCTCTTGTTTGAGCTATTTAATATAGATAAGTTGGTGAATTTTATTTTATAGGATTTAAAATCCCTTATCTCATGTTTTCCATGCGTGGTTTCCTGTCTAAAGATGATTTTATGAGCTAATCAACTCAGATTGTAAGAAGGTGTCACCATGTGAAGTTACAGTCAAGTTTCACTAATTGCATAAGGGTTGATTCGATATAAGGGTTTAAAATGATTTTTATATAATGTTATTCATGTATTTAATGTCATTAAAACTTATTTCCTTCAAATCTTAACCTCTAATATCAACATCATGAATAACACAGTCATATAGAGTACACAATCAACCTTCTACTCGTTCCCAACTATAGTCATGGTATATGAAGGTTTTTATAATGTTAATGGAGGTGTGATTAATATTATAATTTGTTTTAAACATATAATTAAAACATGAACAATTAAAAATACCTCTCAAATTTTAGACTATGATAGTCAATACCATATACATACACAGTTAGTTAGTCATGAATGTGCACCTACAGGTGCCATGGAGAGAATGCCATGTTAGAAACCAAGACAATTGATATTGTTTCAAGTATTATAACATTTAGGACTAAATTTGGATATTTTTATAAAATATAATACTTATTTAATTTTCATACATCATGTACATTGTTCATGTTTCCATTTACTACCCTGTTTGCAACTGCCATAAACATCTACAAGGGATTGCGAACATTGAGTTGGAGTTTTGAATCTTGATTCAAGTCCGTAAAAGTGAGAAATATGTATTTGGAGATCTTGATAAGTTATAAAACTAACTAAATGATTATATTCAATGCACATTTCCTAAACTCATACCCACTACCTATATGTCTACAAATGTCCACCTATATGTGGTACCACAAAGGCATGAAGGAGTTACAAGAAGAATCTTGACATGTTTTGAAAGCCCTTGAAGTTTGTGGATTTTTTAAAATATATTATAAGAAATTTGATGCATTGAATTTGTAAACAAAGTGAGAATCATCTTCCAATTAATAGAACTATGTTGAGGAATGGGTTTCCCTAAAGGTCTAAAATAAAACACCAAGCACTTTTGCTGATTTTATATGATAATATTGCAAGGAGCTTTAATGCATCCAAATTTTCCCATCTTGATTCCATATCCTAGGGTAACAACTTGAAAAATGAAATGAATAGTTTGGTCAACTAGATCCCATGAGATAAGGCTCCAAAGTTCCATATTTGTTTAGTGCATTCTTTTAGTGATGTCTATAGGTTTGAACTTCTAAGCAACCTTCTCAATCTAAAGTTATAGTATTGGAGTATGTATTCATGTTGGGTCACTTCTTTGAGTTAAGGATCACATTTATAATCTAAATTTCATCAATAATGTTTGAATTTAAGGTTATAATATTATGTTTTTAACCCCATCAACACCTATAGGTGTCCTTTGCTTGAGATATTGACTTATAATTGACTATGAGGTCCTACAAGTTCATGGTATGAGATTAAGCATGGAAATTTGAAAACATAGGGAGACATGCAAGTTAAAAAATGATTAAAATACTTATAAGAGGATCATAAATCATATGAGACAAATTTAAAATGTAATTTCCACTTATAATAGCCCTTCATAGTCAACTATAGCTAATTGTGGTATGCCAGTAAGCTAATAAGCTATGTTTTTGAAGTTGGCATAGATTAAAAATGAAGGGAATTAATCTAAATGTATGTAAAATGGTTAAGAAAACTATAATAAGGACTTTTAACATTGAAACAAGGCATAAATCATGCAAATGCACATACAAATTGCTCTTCTAAGTAAGAGACATAGTCAGCAGTCAAACTTAGTGGAACAAGGACATGATCAGAGGGTGTAAACATGGATGATAGGAAGTGTGTGAGAATGGAAAACACATAAAAAATGATTTTATACATCTCAAAGGACTCTTTCAACATAGATACAATGTAGAGGAGGGACTCCAATAGTATAACTTATAGTTCACAGTCAAGACCCTATAGATAGTGAGCTTTCTCATGAGTTTATCTTTGATTTTGAGGCATTTAGAGGGTCCAATGATATGACCAAGAGATAAAAATTTAAAAAACCCATATAAATCACTTGGATAATCCTCTCACATATCCATCTTGTTTAATAAAATAGGGGAAGTGCCCTATATTTTGTCTCAAAGGACACTCCTTTTGTATGCAAACCCATAGGTTTTGAAGGAAAATGATAAGAAAGAAAGTTTTAAGTTGATGTAACAATATAATAAGATTTCATGTGCTGAGTTAGACATGTAAAAACATGAGGAACCATCCAAATATGGCTAAAACATAAAAAAGCGGTTCAAACTTGCAAAGATGCAAATAGGTCTACTTGGTCTTGTCTAGGTCTAAAAGCTCAAGAGGGGGTTAACTCCATATCTAGTGTTAGATGAAAATTTTAATGAGTTTGAACATGTTTTTATGGAGGTATAAGGTGTGTCCAATATATTTATATGCAAAGGAGATCACAAGAAAGCCATTTCTTGGCTCAAAACACATTAGGCCTATAGAGAATGGTAGACAAAACATGAATAGGCAACTTCGAGAGCTCATATCTACTTGGAATATTTACATGGGAGATCAAGGAGATAGGAAAAGTTGAAAATAGCCCTAAATAAATACTTTGTGGGATTTTTTTCATCAGTCCAATGTCATATCTTTATAAACAATCCTTAAGGATGGAAATGGCCTAAAACCCTTGATAATGACCAAATTGGGAAAATGAAGTGGGAAAGGAATACAAATGGGATGTAATGGCTTGGGAGATGGTTTAATATTGTATAAGACTCTATATTTCCTCCCCATCCTATTGAGTTATACCCTACCAATACGAATAGGGGAGAATTGGCTTTCTTTGACAATTTTGTCTATTTTACAAGTTCTAGGAAGATTCAAAGGATTCAAGTAATATTTGGAGAGATATTTGGACTTAATATACATCACCATGATCATTTTATTCTTCATTAAAATTATTAAGTAATTATTCAAATACTCCCACTTTAGCCAATCAAAACTACCATAGTGAACAAGGTAGTAGGAGAGTGAAAATGCTAAGTGGGAGGCAGTTTAAAGTATAAATAATGAATATAAGGCTATGGTATGTCTTTAAATGTGTCATTAAATTCTATATATAAATTTTCATGGAAAAATGAATCCAAATTCGAGTCTAGGTGTGAGGGGTGAGTGAAAGAGGAGTTATTTGGATTGTAGATAATGATAACTCATGTGCATAAGAATCCTAATGATTAAGGATGAAAATATGCATGTTAGATCATATATACAACTCCTTCCACTCATTTAAATCATAAATTATTCCACTATTTAGTTTTGGGATGTTCTAAAAGGGCCAAATGATGAAGGCATTTTTTTGAGCAAGTAATGAGGAGTCTTACACCACATTTCTAGAGTTTCATGCATTTGAAAGAAATTTATACTATCATACCTTGCATGTTATGTATCAAACTTCATTCTCATACATGTTTAACTCATTTTTTCATCATGACACATTTCCTAGTGACACTTGGACTTTATTCTCTTCTCCTCTCTCTAAAATTCTATAAGTAGTAGCCATTTCAGTTCTTATAAGCTAATACCACACCATGTATGGAAAATACCTTCTATAATGACATTGTATTTTTCCTTTGAAAAATAAATATAAGTCTAGTTTTGAGTTCATGAACATTGGTGTAAGTGTGCAAGTGATTTATGGTGAAGTTAGTGATAATCTTCTATCTTTAGTTTCCTTATCTTTTCATGTTTATGTAAGAATTCCTATTCTAACAGGTCATATAGAGTGTATTCAAGTGTATTAGGCTCATTTCAAGTGTAAAAATATTCTTAGAGAGTGAAATATACCTTCTAGTTCCTTTACCTTGTGTTGTTTCATGCATATCACCTCTATATTGAAACATTGATGTTAGAACCTTCTAGGACTTATAAGCTAGTTTATAGGCCTTGTTTCTTATTAAAAAGAAATATGATGGTAATGTAGACAACATATTGGTGTATCACCCCATTATATTAGTTTAAATTCATGTAAATTCTAACTCTTTTCCCCACAAGTAATTAGTTAGTTACGTGATAAGCAGTGTAAGCTATATCTAAGGAGCTAGCAC
Organism: Torreya grandis; assembly: GCA_037957365.1. Lineage (NCBI taxonomy): Eukaryota > Viridiplantae > Streptophyta > Pinopsida > Cupressales > Taxaceae > Torreya > Torreya grandis. The sequence goes on from JARHVA010009716.1 coordinate 21,977, forward strand.
TTAAACCTAGAGGTTTACTTCTATTTATAGGTAAATCTGCATACTAATAAGTATTCCTATTTTTCCCAAATATATAAGAGGCCTTAATACCCTCTTTTAAGGTGAAATATTTGGTGACAATAGTTCATACCTTGAAGGGTGCACTGGGAAAGGAGTGGGTAGACCATTGGTGTTCTATAGGATTGTTGTCCCCTATCCCACCACTTGCTATCTAAATAAACTTATCCTATACACTTACCTAATATTTGACACATATATTACATACTCCTCCAATAAATTCACCACCTTAATTATCCCCCACCTAATCCTAAAACCCTTTTTGATATTTATCGAATAATGTCAGCCTAGGTTGACCATGTATTCTAATAGATATTTGCATGTTACGAGTTTGAGTCAGCCTTAGCTAATCTAAACCAAAACATAAATTATTTTTATTAAGCAATAATATATAGTATAATTGGGCTGATCCTATTAGCTACACTTTTAAAAATGTCTAGGGTTATATTAAACTATATATGCACATCCATTTCCATCATTTATGAAGAAGAGAAGAATACAAAAAATTTATTGTGCTTCTACTTATCCACCATTCTACTTGAGGAGAATTATTAGGGTTTTAATAATTTATTTGGAGATATATATATTGTATTGTGGATAAGTCTTTTGGATGCATAGATAAGTTGCATATAATATGGCTAACTTATCCTTGTTATCCTTACATATCACAACAACCTCTTATGAAGCACCTTGGCTAAGAGAGAGATTGAGGCTCGATAGGTTCATCTTCAAAGGTATGTATTCCTAAATTTATTATTCTTTTGTTAAATTATATATATTTACATTTTTACTTTTCTCCTATGCATTATGATTTCCTATACATTAACTTGACTATAGATCTTCTATGCATGTTTAATTTTTATGTTTATTACCCCAAATTTATGCCATAAGCTTTGATGAGCACTAGATTATATTTTACTTTAATTGTCATTTACTTGGTGAATATGAAAACATAGGACCTATCTAGGTTTATTAAATTGTGTTACTTGACTAGAGGCTTTATAACTCTCTCTAGTGATGTTATTATGGTAAGAGATCCCTTGGTTAGGTCTAGCAAATCCATCTTGGTCATGACCCCTAATATATAATGTATCAACAAACCAAAGTGTATGTAAGATTTATCTTCTCCATGATAGGATTTATTAATAGGTCAAGAGGAATAACTACATCATATTGAATCCCATATGGGCTATGTAGGTAGTGATTAGTTACAAGGGGTTTTGTAGGATATATTGACCATACTCACTAACCCATTTGTATTTCCCATTTTTAAAATATAATTTATATCTTGTGAATTTTTAGGATATAGAGTTTTCTATTTTAAAGGATTTGCACATGAAAACACATATCACAAAGTTCAACAGTTAACCCTTGCATGAGATCACATAGAACTAGATCTAAAAATTAAGAATATAGTCAAATAAAACATGGTCATAGTAGTCAAAGAAATTCATAATTCACCCCTTTTCACCTTTTTAAGACTTATTCTGACAAATTTTAGATTGATATTTTAAATATGAATCTATTTGCAAGTCAATTTCATGCAGTCTTCAATTATAATGATTTCACATAGTCAAATATAAATATATTCTAGGGAATTTTGCACATCATTATGCCCTTTTACTATTTTTATACATTTATAATTTTTTTATTTTAATGTATCATATTGTATTTGATTATATTTTAATATCAAATCAATACATATCAACATTTATATTTTAATAATTTAATACCATTAGTTTAATTCATCTTAAATTAAAAGGGTTAAATTAGAAGGCACATGAAAAGAAAAATATAAAAAATAAAAAATATGGTACAATAATAATATGTTGATGAAGTAAAAGTGATAGGATAACATGGATAACCAATGATATCATATATAATGTCATAGTCTAGATGATGGGAGTCAGATGCATCATTATAAATATAAAATAAATGGTATCAAGCTATTGAATAACCTAGATCATCTTCCCAAAGAGAGATATGGTGATAGTGGGCTCAAGGAGCCACTATAACCTCTTGAAAATCATTTGTATTATTTTAGATATGTCTTGGTATAATTGAAATATCAGTAAGTTCTTTACTATGAACCAATGTGATAGGAAATAAATCAACCATGGGACATGGGTGATTAACCATTATATATCTCAATTGTGTAATATTATGATTATTAACTATAGGAGTTATTATTTTTTTTCAAAAGTTTAGATGAAAATGTAGTTGGAACTTCAATTTTAGGTTGTGAAATAGTATCATATGTCACATTAGGTTGAATAATTTTATTTTTATAAGGAATTTTAGGTTACATATCATGTTATTTATAAGGTGGGATAGGTATCTCAAAAGATGTGCTGAAAAATTGATGCAACCACGGTTAGGGGTCTCAATTAGGAGATGCATTCTACTATGCAACCCACAATGAGACATCACAAATTCACACAAAAATAAAAAAAATTATTACTTCAAATAGATATTAAACAACATTAGAGCAATCATAAATGATACAACCTTAAAAAATTTCAAGAACACAAACATAAACATAGATAAATAATCAAAAGAATCAATATGACACCACAGTGTGGTTTCAAATGATTCAATTCCAATGGTCCTCATTATATTTGTGCAAAAAAATATTTTTAGTACTATTTACAACCAAACTTTAGACTAATTTTCCCCAATATGGAACCAAATCCATTCTCAATATCTGAGTGTGTGTTTATATAGATAAAATACAACCAAATTACCTTAATGATAAATAAATCATTAACAAAGATTAAATGAACACAAGTATCAATGGTAATACCTTAAAAATAACATGCTATATTACACCACCATTTGATTCACTATAACACATCATTGGCCCTCTCATCAATCCTATATGTCATCATAAGTTGTATCTTACCAGGAATTACTATAACCTTTCTAAATGGTCTAAATTAAAAATATAGATGTTATACTAGCTTCTAA
>JARHVA010009716.1:30000-260000 GCA_037957365.1 Torreya grandis
AAAGGTGTAAGGTTCAAAGATTAGTCTATATATCCCATATTTTCCATTATAACTCTATATTATTGTGTTTTGAGATGTTATAAATATATATAAATATCATATTAATTCATTTTTTCTTATTTATTTTATCTATATAGGTGTTGGAATGCAAAATCATCATGACTGGTTCACAAGGTTGAATGACAATTTTAAGTAAGTGATAGTAATGAGTTGGAGGCTCTTTGAACTTAGCTTAATCATAAAAATAATATGATGTTTTTTATTACCTATATTACCTATAAATTATTTATATAATGTTGATATTTATTTGAATAATTTGAAATATGAAAGCCAAAATGGCTTATCTAGTTGTGTAAGGATTGTGAGAGAGAAGGTCAACAGATTGGTCTATAAGACCAATAGTTGACAATTTAAATTGTGATATATCTATTGGAATATGTTATATATGTAAAATATGAACTATTAATGTGAATTAAATTTATTTAAAGTGTCTTTAAATGAGATAAAGGAAACATTCTTCAGGACTATGTTTTGGAGCATTCAGATAGTTCTGAGTTGTCATGTTACAAAAGTGAGTTATAGGATTTAAGATATATATTGAAGTGTGTAATTAATTTGGTTATTATAATTAGGTAATTAAGGTAATATACATGTGATTTAATTATATTTTTGTTTTATAAATTTTATTATGTGCTTCAGTTTTGGATGATAGACTTTTTAAGTGGGCACAAACCTTATTGTGAGTAGTGCTTATGATATGGTCCAAGTAGAGAATTGGGATAAAAATTAGTATGGACCTATATGGATGATATAATGGGTATTTTTTATGTATGTATGTTTTAATTCTAAATAATTTTTAAGTGGGCTAAGTGTAACATGTTACTTGAGAAGGCCTAATTGCATTAGGTCTCCTTTAGGCCTAATAATGGTTTTAGTTCTCATGAGTGATGAACGACCCATGTAGTGGGTTTTTCATGTATTAAGCATGTTATATGAAAAATTTAAGGGTAATAAAATTATTTAAATGTTTTTGGACAACCAAATTGTATGAGATAAAAAGACAAGTATAAGAACAAGGCCTAATTGGCCTAATTGAGTGTGTTGAAGAGTAGACACCAATGAACAAAGAAGAGGGAAGATTATGAAGAATAAGGAGGTATTTAAGACAATAAAAATATGAGAGAAAAAATATTATTAATATTTAATAGAGTTATTACATAGTGATGTCAAGTTCAATTTACCTAATAAACCTAGTAAGAGGTATATTGAGCAAAGAAGCCTAGATGCTATTTCAAGAGGGGTAGAAGGTTAAGAAGAGCTGAATGAGTTGATTGTCTATTGAGAGAATATTAGTTATGAATTAAAGATGTTTTATTTATGTATGATAGTATAATTTAGATAAATAATATAGATATGAAGAAGAGGCCACCATCTGTTGGTTGAGCAACAAGGTGTCTTAAGGTGATCAAGTTGGTCTTGGCTGAGTTGGTGATTTGACAAGGAGTGAGAGTTACCTTGAAAATTAGTATTTTTAGAAGTATTATTTAAGTATATAAGTTCGTGATAATTCACTTAGGGGTTTTTTTAATCCTTTCAAGTTAGATCTTGCTAAAGGACTAGTTGAGTTAGTATAAGACTAGTGAGGGGTTGGTGCTCCTTGTGGGGTTGGTGACTTACTAAATATTAATTCATGGTTTTATAGGATTTTAGTCCAAAATATGTTTTAGTGGGTTTTATCCCCCATGAGTGTTTCCCACATATCTCCTATGTTCATATGTTGTATGCTTATGTGGATACTTGTTTATGCATTGGTTGATGTATGTATGCTTCATGAATGATAAGTGAAATTAAATGACTAGTATTTAATAGAACTGATTCAACCCTCTCCTCTTAGTGATTATGCTTATAAAAAGTGGTATTATAATGGGTAATTTTAATAATATTTATATCTTGAAGGTGATCCTGGAATCACAAGATGGCTAAGCTTGTGAAGGTGAGTTGTAATATCAGTATGTTTATTAGCTTGTGGAAGAAGAAATATTGGTGGATGCTTGGTGAGTATTGGAAGATGTTGTATGGAAATAAGGTGTTTGAATCAATCTCAATACAAAAAAATATAATTTGAAGACAACTAATAAGTCTATATGTTTTCATGATCTAGGTCATGGTTGAGGTTTGCATACAGGACTACATGATGAGATAATGGGAAGATAGGTTGAAGCAGTTAATATGTTTTAAAGTGTTCCTAAGGTCATCAAAGGCATTAAATGTTGGTCTAAATGGTCATATAGTATGGTATAATTAAGTTGTTTTTTAGTTTAGGTCTGCACCTAGACCTAATCCTAAATCCTACCAGGTTTATTGAAGCATGATGGGCAGTTTTGAAAGCATGAAAGTTGGTGTAATGTTCTAGTGAACCTAGACAAGTTGTTCTAAAGGTATTAACCAAGTTTTAGATCTTGGTCTGGACAAAAATTATCTAAGAAGGAGGTATCTTCCAAGTGGCATCAAGATATATAGAGGTGTGATATGGTTAATTGAGAAAAATTGAGAGGTATGCAAAGTTTGTTTATGTTATTGATATGTTAATTTTTCAGAGTTCCTTTATGCATATTTAAAATTGGTTTTAAGGAATCATATGCATGATTATACATGTGTGTAAGCATGATTATTTTGAGTATTAGTGAAAATATCTATTTAGGAGATATGAAGTTAGATAAGGTAGAATGTTACCGATATGGACAATAATGTGTTCATCATAAAGGCATATATCAGAGGTGAAGCATGAAGTTAGGGGGAGCTAACTCAATTATCTTGAGTTTAATGTGAGATATGGGCATGAATCTTATGAGTAAAGAGTCAAGGATAAATTCTTGGTTGATTATGTGGTCATGATCTAAGGTTTTATGGTCTAATGTACTTGTGTTTCCAATATTTCTTATATGATATGTAGAGTTAAATAATTGTTAGAGTTTGAGTGAGAAATTTTCTTCAAAAATTATCATACTTGTAATATATGTTTGAGCTCTAGTTAATGTTCAAAAATTAAAGATTAGAATAGAGGCTCATGAGAGTTGTTGATTGGTCTATAAAGACCAATGCCATTTTTGGTAAAGGTATTGTCCATGACATTCAAGGATTGGAGATGATCTAAAGAATAAGTTGATATATTTTAAGTAACTTGAAGAAGTTTAGTGATATAAGAATGATAAATGTTCTAAGTTCATAAATAGGGTCTTGACTATGTATACTTAGTTGATTCATTGCGTCAATATGAAGAGTATCTTAAATAGTTCAATGGTCTAGGAGTTTGAATATGACCTTAGGGTCATGTTTCATAGGTTTACTTGTTTTGGTAACCTATATTGATTTTTTTGAAGGAAAGAAAGTATATCAAAAGTCTGAAAGAGACTAGCTTGTTCTTACAGACCTATTTGACCATGTGTTTCAATGAAGATGCTAGAAGTGATATAAGCCATGATGGCTTGATAGGCTTGAATAGAAGTATGTATGGACAAAGGGGGAGCTTGTTTGCTCTATGAGTATTTAAGTTCAAGGATCAATGGACTATGTGTGGAAGACCTTATGAGAGTGTGTAAGACCTTTTATCAATAATGTCAAAGGGGGAGGAAGTTATTGATGGTCAAAGTTACTGTGGGGTAAAGTTATTGATGAAATTGTTAAGTTTGAAAGAAAAATTAGTTGAGAGACATTTGAGAATGATAATTTAATTTATGGTTTGCCATTAATGAACAAAGGTGGAGATTGTTGAAAGTTGTCATTTATGTCACATGTTTGTGTTCTATCATTGATGTCAAGAAGGATCAATAAGGTGAGAGTTATCTTTGATGTTAGAATAATTGAGGTCAAGTGTTGGTTCAGAAGAAGGTGGCTATGTTCATTACTATGAGGTTGATTATTTAATCTTGTTAGTGTGGATTTGAGTGATCCAATGGAGTGTATTATGAAGCATAGTGAGGTATGGTGAAATGAGTAAATATAGGTATGTGGATTTTCTTGAGGTACTGTAAGTTTCATGTTTTTGTTGAAGATCTTTAGAGCTTCCTGAGTTCAGAGAGAGAGATTGTTTTCATGTCTTGTGTATTCAAGAATGCTAGTTTAGTATTGGGTAGTGACCTATATGGTCTAAGGAAACTTGGTCAAAATATAATTATGGGAGATGTTGTGGTTCCTATCTCATATGTTTGGATATGAGTAGTGATCTATATAAAGTGTCTTGAAGATCTCAAATTGGTATGGTGCCTAGTAGATCTATTTGATAAACTAGTTCTTAAGCATTAATATAGCTTATAAATGCATGATGGTGGTAATATGGATGTGTATGAGATTTAAATTATGAAATTTAGTGTTATATCATGTGATAAAGGTTTTGATTTAGTCACATGACTCTCAGAGTGAGCCAAAGAGTTAAGTTCTTTTTTAGTGGTATTCTCCTAGACCTAGTCTTAAGACCCTAGGTGGCAGATTTCATGATCAAGTTTGGAGGCTTGTGAGATTATGTAAGCATGGTTGGAGGTTTGAAATATTTATTAAAATGTGTTGGTAAAGTTTTAGGTATTTATTTGAATAAAAAAGCAAAAAAAGTGGATTTGAGGTCTCTTGTGTGTGTAAAATAAAGAGATGAAGACCTGAGAAGTATTTTCTCATGCTTGTTGGCATGTGTGAATGCTACATGGGAAGCTAAGATATTGGGGAGATATGGAAAAATTTCATAATTTTTTTCCCCAATTATTAGGATTTGGTTTTAGGGCAGAGCTTTACGAACAAATGTTAAAAATGGAAACTAGTCTTAAACCCTCGTAAAACCCTCATAGTGACCCGATATGAAATATCTTGATGGAAATGAATTATAATGAATTTGATGACATATTTTTATAATTATATAATATATATGACTCTCTTATGTACCTAAAAGTGTCATTGGTTTGTTAGAAGAGTGAGTGGAAGCTACATAAAACCCCTTATTTCTTAGAAATTTGGTATAGCAAGTAGAGTTGACTAACTCAAAGTTGCACAATGGATGAAGGTTGAATATTATGACTTATGATTTATGCCCATTTTATTTTTTATTATGTTATAAACCTTAAATATTATGAACTAGTCATTAAAGTTGGCCTATCACTAAAAAGACCTAGTGAGGAAGACAATGAGAAAAACTGAGTAGAAGTGAGAATGAGATTAGGGATGAGTAGTCATGGATTAGGAATGGATAAAATTACATGAATATGTTGTTTAAGACATATAAAACATGTACATATTGGTTTTATTTTTTTATGTCATTAAAAATGTTGTTCACAAGATGATCTATCTAGTGAAGATGAGACAATGGAGGTGTAAGGTTCATAGACTAGTCTATATATCCCATATTTTATGTTAGACCTCTATATTATTATGTTTTTATATGTTATAAATATCTATAAATATAATATTCATGTATCATGACTTATTTTTTTGTCTACATAGGTGTTAGAATGCAAAATCATCATGACTTATCCATAAGGCAGAATGGTAGTTCTAAGTCAACAAGTGAAAGTGATGAGTTTAAGGCTCTTTGTACTTATTTGAACCATAAAATGAAAATTATTTTGTTTTTTATGACATATATGACATAGAAATTATTTATATAATGTTGAGAGTTAGTTTAATAAGTTAAAATATAAAATCCAAAATGGCTAATCTAGTTGTGTAAGGACTGTGCAAGAGAAAGTCAACAGATTGTCTATAAGACCAATAATTGACACTATAAATTGTGATATATATATATATATATATATATATATATATATATATATTGTAATATGTTATATATGTCACATAATAAATATTAATGTGAATTATATGTATTTTAAGTGTCCTTATAGGAGCTAGAAATAACATTCTTTAGGATTATGTTTTGGAGCATTCAAACAGTTCTGAGTGGTCATGTTGTAGAAGTGAGTTTTGGGCTTTAAACTCTGTATTGGAGTGTCTAATGAAGTTGGTGATGATATTTATTTAAATAAGGTTATATCCATGATATTCAATGATATTTTTGTTTTACCAAATTGGTTATTTGATTCAATTTTAGATGATAGACTTTCTAAGTATGCACAAACCTTATTGTGAGTAGTGCTTATTATATGGTCCAAGTAGAGAATTGGAATAAAAAGTAGTATGGAACTATATGGATGTTATAAATGGTATATTTTAGGTATGTTTGAAGTGTCTCATTTGTTTATGGAGTATTAATAAGTTTTAAGAAGGCCTAGTGCAACATGTTACTTCAGAAGGCCTAATTGCATTAGGTCTCCTTTAGGCCTAATAGTGGTTTTAGTTCTCATGAGTAGTGACCGACCTATGTAGTGTTTTTTTTCATGTATGAAATTTTTTATCTAACCAATTTTAAGGGTAATAAAATTGTAGAAATTTTTGTGTTTGACCAAGGTGTATGAGAGCATAAGACTGTAAGAACAAGGCTTAATTGGCCTAATTGAGTGTGTAGAAGAGTAGACACCAAAGAGGGAAGAAGAGGGTAGATTGTGAAGAAATAGGAGGTATTGATGACCATAATAAGAGGAGAGAGAAAATATTATGAACATGTAATATATTTAATACATGTGGAGGTCAAGATCAGTTGACCTAATAATCCTAGTAAGAGCCATATTGAGCGAAGAAGCCTAGAGGCTATTTTGAGAGGGGTAAAAGGTTGAGAAGATATAAATGAGTTGATTATATATTTATAGACTATCAATGATGCATCATATGTGTGTTTCGGATGTATTATAGTGATTATAATTTAGATAGAGAAGAGAGAGAGCTAAAGAAGAGGTCGCCATCTATTGGTTGAGTAACAAGGTGTCTTGAGGTGATCAAGTTGGTCTTGGTTGAGTTGGTGCTTTGTTAAGAAGTGAGAGTTTCCTTATAATTTGGTGGTTTAAAAAAATTTCTTGAAGAGTCTAAGTTGTTGCTAAGTCACTTAGGGGGTTGGTTCCTCCTTGAAAATTAGAGCTTGTTAAAGGACTAATTGAGTTGGTGTTTGAATAGTGATGGGTTGGTGCTCCTTATGGGGTTGGTGCCTCACTAACTCTTGATTCATGGTTTTACAGGACTATAGTGAAAGTTATGTTTTGATGGGTTTTATCCCCCATGAGGGTTTACCACATATATTTTGTGTTCATATGTCGTATGCTTATGTGAAATCTTATTTATGCATTGGTTGATGAATGTATGCTTCATGAATGATAAGTTAAATTGAATGATTGGTATTTAAGGGCATTGATTCACACCCGCACCACCCTCCCCCTCACTAGTTATGATTCCAACAATATAATTTATCTATTGCTAGATAGTTTTATTCTTCATCACTTTCTTGTGATTTAACCTTTTCATTACTCACATCATCCCTTAAGAGGAATATTATTCTTCTATCTTCCTCTACCACAACCAACATTGTATGCATTGCTCACCTTAGTTACATACTATCATCAAACCTTCAAAGCATATTCATAGATAGTGATATTGTATTCATAGATATTATACTTGATTTCCTTACTATTATTAACATAATATTTACTTTTTGAAATATTTAGATGTACTGTTACACCTTTCACAAACCTACACAAATATATTTTGTTGTCATAACTCTATTTTTTTGAGTTTTAATAAACCTATTTTTCAAGGATTATATTCATAATTTCCATCATAACTCTATTTTTTGAGTTATAATAAACCATACCACTAACATTTATTATACTCATTCTATCCCATATCAATTTTAACCCTATATATTAAAGTGATAGTTACTATACTAAAGGAAAAATAAGGAGTCAAGATCTATCTAAGTTGAAATACTAAATTGTATACTTTAATTCATCATGTAAACAAATGATGATAGCTACAAGAATGATTAATTAATGATTTATTTCCAACAACCATACCTTATTTATTAATTTAGATATGTACTAAGTTCAAGGTTGTGAATAATCTAATGCTAATAGCTAGTGATAATCACTTGATCACTTAGACATGATCTATAGCTTTAAGAATCATAACACAAGTAGATTAGCTCCACACACCAATGAAATTAACCATATACACATTAAATTCCATATCTATTTCATATTACCATCTATACATTGAATTCTCAAATTATTAAAAAGGTAATGATAACTAACTATAGTTTTTCCAATAGTCATAACGCTTATCAAGAGAAGAATGATAGTTCATTGCCATCCTCTATGAAGATGTGATCACAATTATACTTAAAAAAAACATCTAACACTTTTGTGGTATTATAAGGTAAGTGAATAACCTATAAAAGGACATCATACCTCACTAATGATGATTTATTAGTCTTGGTTCAATTACCAAGCAACCCAAGTCTGATTCTTAATAATAAATATCATTGTGGAAGAATTAATTAATATCTAAGCAAGGAGACTTTCCATTTTAAATGAATAGTAATAATATTTTAGCCATGGAAATTGGTACTACCTATCAAGATTAGATAGATTAATATTTATATTTAGGTCCTTATACCCCATTACCTATCCATAGATAGCTTACTATTTATCCACTTACTAATAATAGGATGTAATAACATCACCTTATCCCTTAATAAATTTATATTCTAAAGAATTATCTTAATCTAAGGCTAAATATCCACTTATTCCCCTTTTTTGGCAACCATTATTGAAAGGTTTATTAAGGTGAACCCAATTATCAACTTACTTTGAGGGAGAGTTAAAACCACCTAAATCATAGTATGATATAATTTTGTATATCATTAATCCATAACCTTATGAATAGTATTTGAAAATTCATTTTAATACCCTCAATCATCATGATTGCCAATGAACAATGTAATAGGTTACTACTAAAGATAACTATCAAGAATCATTAGTTACATACTCAACAAGCTTAATTTATATTCAATAAAAATCCCATTCTCAGCATAAAATAACACTACTACACACACTCACATACATACATATGCATGCACGCGCTCTCTCTCTCTCTCTCCCTTTCTCTCTCTCTCTCTCTCTCTCTCTCTCTCTCTCTCTCTCTCTCTCTCTCTCTCTCTCTCTCTCTCTCTCTCTCTCTCTCTCTCTCTCTCTCTCTCTCTCTCTCTCTCTCTTTCTCTCTCTCTCTCTCTCTCTCTCTCTCTCTCACACACACACACACACACACACACACACACAATACCCTCATCACAATGCTAACCACTGGGGTTATACAAAATAACCTCCTATTATAAGCTCTTCACACTATGTCCTCTTTCCAATAGATATATTAGATTAAATAACTAGGTTGGCCAATTAAAGAAAATGTATAATTAAAAAAATACACAAAAGCAATGAAACTTAATCAGGTAAGTAATCCAAACTATAAAATCCATAATAAATGGGCTTAACTTAACAACCAAGGAACTAAATTAAAGAATAAACATGTGCCTAGTTATAATTTTTGTGTTAGATTATAAGGACCAACACAAGGCCTCAACATAAACTTTATGAAAGGATTAATAATGACAAATCAATAAACACAACCCTTAATAGTTAATCCATTCAAAAAGAAAAATTGTAACTTCAATTCATGGATAAGTCTCAATGTATAAATGTTAAGATCTCCATTCATTTATATCTCTCTATAAGCTAAGTTTAGATCACCAACACTTAATGCAAAATGCATAACTATATTGAATTGATTTAAGAAATAAATTGAAACCAAGAATAAATCATAGTAAGAATCAATAACACTTTAAAATGCAATGGAAAAATAAACTTAGATCTGATTATAACTATTCTCTCTTCCCAATTTTATTAGAATCAAACAACTTTTAAACTAAATCAAGAAACATGTTATTGATTTGAAAATACAATTATTATTTTCAACTTAAAGTTTAACATGCATCAACATATATTCTAGGAAAATCAAGAACATATAAGTTTAGTAATATGATTCAAACCATTAGAAGGTAATACCAAGATATTTAACATATAAAAAAGGAAGTATTTGTACTCTATTGCTTACTACCTAATATCCTTACAACCTCAACAAGAGCATCAAAGTATGACATTAACTCTCATACCATAGTAAATAAATTTATATTTTCATAGCATAAACAAAGGTGTAAATGCAACCTAATATTTGATACCTGGATATCATAATTTTACTTCATGATGGGTTATGTACCACCATACATATAAATCAAATAAGAGAGTTAGGCATGATATTACTCTTACAGTGCTAACAAATGATACAAGATTTCATAGCATTATCATAAAAAGGAACTAATTACATCATTTAGAATTATTGTAATTATCTATAAGAAGCATGTGCATGTAATTTATACACAAATAAATACTAACAATAATCAATCCACTAACACAAAGATCTAAACACCACAAAGAATAAGTATTAAAAAACATGAAGCAAACCCCAAATTCCCAATCTAATGAGCCCATCCATATGGCATCACTAACCACCCCATCCATAAAATAGATGGTGGAATTTGGAAAATGGGTATGAAATAGAGGTTAAGAGTATGCACAAAAATTCTAAACCACTGACATGACTCATAATAGTAGATAACCAATAAAAAATAAAATTCAATAATAGTGAAAACACCTAAATAGTCACCAAGAGAGTTATAGGAAATCAGATGAATTATTTAACAACTCAGAATAGCCTATTTGAATTTAATTAAAACTTATAGAAACTAATCTAATATATATTCAAGTCTATAAATCCCAATTACATACTTGAAAAAAACACAAGTTTTTTGATTTTAGCCAAAGGACTATTTCCAATAGTCAAAGAATGATTTGATACTGAATCCAACAACTAATTTACATCAATATCATACTAATGAATCAAAAATATATTTAATTGTGACTAAATATAAACATAATTTAATAAATACACTCCACATAGTAAACAAAACCACTCAATCCATTTTGACAACATGCCTCCATTTCTAGCATACATCAAATGGTATTAATTTAAAAAAGAGCCAAAGGGTGCTATATATGGGTGAGAGTACAACCAACTATAATTTCTAAAATAAGAAAAAAAATCCAATAAATGTTATTCCAACTCCAAGGAATATACAACTCATCATTAGTTTAAAGGCCATAACTAAGGTCAACATAGTCCTTATGAGATACACAAGACATAGTCATCAACTCATGCCATCCCAAGGGGTATTCAATAAGAGCATGATTTTTAAGAAAATAATGACAAAATACTAAATGAAAACATACATTCATTGACAAAAATTGTCATTAAAATACTTAATTTAAATATATAAAGAAACATACAGTAATCTCATGGCAACCCATTAAAATGAATGGAAAACATAAGTTTTATTCAAGTTATAGATCCATATTAAAGTCCCATGACTTCATAATGGATTTGGAAATATATTATCCAAGTCACATATAATGAAACCACCAAATCATTCTACCATTAAAACATCAACATTGAAATCATGCCACATTCATAAAAGAAAGAGATATAAACTAAGTTATACAATTGGTAATGCCTTCAAAATGAATAAAAGTGGGATAATAATAATAATAATAATAATAATAATAATAATAATAATAATAATAATAATAATAATAATAATAATACAACTTATGTATCTATTTAAATAATTTTAAATGGTTATAAATGACCATATACACCCTTATAGGGTTGAATTAAGCTAACCCTATGCATCACACAACCATTTTATCCACAACCCACTCAAATAGAGTTAAAGATCCAAAATTCATAAACATTATTATAAAAACCCTACTCACAAAATCCAAAATTTAATAAAATGATAATAGAATATTCCAATAAAAACCCATAAAAATAATATAATACAAATGAATATTCCACACTACAATAAATAATCTCAAGCTTAAGAGGAGCATAATCCATTATATATATATATATATATATATATATATATATATATATATATATATATATATATTGGCATTATAGGTTCATTATGAAGTCTCATGACTTCATAATGAACTTTTAATGCCTTTATAAATTCTCAAAATCTTAACCAAAACAAAACCTCAAAAATTCCATGCATAATCAACACATAAAATCACTTACTTGGTAGTGTTTTAGACTATTGCGGAGGAGACTAGTTGTCTTCTTGACCATGGGCTATAAAAAAAACCCTTGGTTGACATTAATATCTTCTACAAACACCACTTAATTGGTAGAAAATGGCAGAGCCAAAACACTAAAACATTCCATGCAGACAAGCTTGACCAACCCACAATTTCCTACCTCCAAATATTCCATGGAAATAATAGCTTTCCCCCTTGAAATTTGAGCCAAGTGACATAAAAATATAATTCATATAATTTTTAAGGAAGCAACTCAAGGGAGAACCTTTAAAATTAGTGCCATTATAGCCACAATCTTAAAATAATGTCAACCCTAAGATTCTAAAACACATAACAAAGTATGGCAGTATAATTATTCCCACATAGGTTTCAAGATATAAATCATGACCCCAACAAAACCAAGTCTCAAGTCAAAGCCTATGTGTAAGGTAAAATAATCAAAGCCCCAATCAATCAAAATAAACTAATATATACCCACAAGGATTAAGAAATTATGAGGATCACCATATAGCCATAAGGGGTTCAAATAAAGAACATGTTGGATAAGGTCCAACACATAAGATTCCATAAAAGCTTGAAATGACCCACACAAGGGTACAACCAACCACTCTCAGAGTCAAAGACTAGATTCAACTTAAACAAAGACAATGAGTAAGGGTCCAATCATAAAAAAATAAAGGATGAGATGAACATGAACTATTGCACACAAATAATGACAATAAGGCTAAATCCCACATAACACCAAATCCAACTTGACGAAGATAAAAGATAACATACATGATTAAAATATCAGTCATAATGTCAAAATAACAATGATAAAAAAGATTAAGAAGATAACTAGTGGTATTTAGAATCTTTGTCATATCTTATTTTACCTATCAAAATCACATCTGACTACTCATTAACCCCTTTATTATTTTACCCTAATACATCATAGTTAGAGACAACTATAATAACAATGTGTATCTCAACCATGAAAAACTTAGTTGGAATGAACATGCAAATCACTTAGGTGTAAGATATGAACAATCAAATCTCAAGTAAATATAATGCAATAAACTAAGTGTAGGAATGTACAAAAATTCATAACCCAAGTCCAAGATATGGGTAATCAAGACTCAAGTGCAAATATAATGTAAAAATACTATGGTAATCGAGGAGAAGGGAGGCACAAAAACACAATCTAGATTCAAAAAGTAAACAAATTAAGTCCAAGTTGTTAGAAAGAATCAAGTGTAAACTAATTATCCTTAGACACAAAACACATATAATGAAAAACCATCAATCAATAAATAAATTAATCCAATGTGCATGAAACAAATAACTAGGCTAAATAAATTTGCTAAATAAATGAGTTCAAGAAAAATAAATAGACAACCTAATTTAAGATAAAAGAGAGAAAATAACTAATCTAAATGCAAATAAAAAAACCTTGAATATAACTATCTATGCATGTGTAATAGAAGTGTTATGCTCATTACAAAAGGTTACCCCTAGGATATAAGGAATAAAATTATTAGAATAGTCAAGGGGAATAAAATAATAGGGAAGGGGTGGATGAGATAACTCCAAATGCACTAGGCAAGTGGATGCTATGTACATAGTCCTATGGACACAAGGTCCAACATGAAATTCAAACCAAATATAGTTATCCCATGATTTGGGATAAAATAAAATGAATAATAAGCAAAAGAAATCACTCATAGAAGAAAGTGATAATGGGATCAAAAAATGACAAGTGTGTAGAGTAAATAAGAGTTGGAGATTGCAATCATGAAAGCATCAAACACATAAAACTCATGAAATGATGAGAGTGTGGGTTAAGGTGAAAACTACACTAAAAGATGAAAGATGAGTTCTAATAAATGAAAATTGGTTCATAATGTTTACTGTTGATGGCATAAAATTGTGCTAGATCTTAACCAATCAACAATGGGAAGTTTCAAGCTGTGGGACAATGCGGCTTGAAACAACCTCCAGGTTTTAAAGAAGCTGGTCTCTGCTATTTTATAGTTGTTAGGGAAAAGGGATAGGAGACTAAACAGAAACACAAAATGTAGGAATAAAAACCTAATGATGGTGATGCGCCTAAGTGTAATCCTAATCCTAACCAGAGCACAGTGAGACTATTATATGATTCAATTACATTTAAGAGCATACAAGTGCATGATCAATGTAAAAGATTGGAATAATAGAAACAAAGGCTCACCACAAGGGAGACTTTTGCTGAGATATAGGAATTGTCAACCAAGGCATAGTGTTCAATCTTCTTAATAGAATACTCCAATCACATAAGAGGCACAGAAGTCATGCACAATTATATAGAACTTTAGACTCTAGAAAATGAGACAAAAGCAAATAACATTTCCAATCACAACACTAGAAAATCTACAGCATAGACTACTTTGTAAATGACACAAATAACATCAACAAGGGCATAGTGTTCAATGTTTTTAATAAAATCCTCCAGTCATACAAAAGATGCAGAAACACACATAGTCATATAAACTTTTCAACTCAAGAAAATCAAACAAAAGCAAATGATATTATTTGTCAAAACTCTAAAAAGTCTAAAACTATAGAATTTTCCCCCTCTTTTTTTATTTTTTTTGCAATCCTGCTTATATAGCCTTGGATATCTCTTTTGATCACTATCTTTCCCATGTAATTCCACTCCATCCTTCACTCACAAGGGACAAAATAGATGGTGCATTCAATGCCTTGGATGCATTCTGGTCTTATCAGGAATTGCCCTGACTACGGCATGGCAATCCATGTCTAGTACTTCTCTTTGTACCTTAAATTCCTTGTTCCATCACCTCCTTGGCCGCTCAACTATCTCTTCTACCTCTACTATTAGGGGACAAACAGATAGTGATTTCAATGCTTGAGAGCCCCAAAAATCACTTGGTGCATTGTTCTATCTACCCAGAGTAATTCTCACCAAATTTCCCTCCATTTTGTTATAACAGGTAGACGGGCACTCTGTTCTATTGAAACAAAAGAGGACACTTAGCCAATTTATGAAAACTCTCTCCTTTTGTCTAAGAGGCACCGGAGAATGACACTTGGCCATTTCTACTTTCTCTACATTCTATTCAGGAATGCTCCACCTTTAACACCTGTCGCAATCCACCTCCTTAATACTTTACAGTTTTGCCAAAACAAAACTTGCTATGTTCCTTACTCAGGCAACCTCTTAAGAAAAGATGGATGCACGTGGTAGTCTTTACTCATTAACACTCAACAATTCCATAGTCCTTTGGAATATCATCTAGGTCCCACCACCATCTTTATTCAGCAATTAGGCTTATGATGGTTTCTTAGAGGGTGACACATGGTGAACTCTACTACTCTTAAGAAGATACGTGGCATCTTTCGCTTCTACTTTTGGGGGGGAGGTGGCGTCTTCCACTTTCTTTGGGGGTGGAGTAGAGAGGGACCCAGAAGGTGACACTTGGCAGCCTCTGCTGCACTTTGTACTTAAGAAAAATGAAATGACACCTTTATGCATTGAATGAAAGCATTAGACCAAAATCTCCTAGATGCCGACACGTGGTGGCTTCTGTTGCTTCCTCAAAAAGGTAATTAAGGGCCTTTGCAACTGCCACCTGGTGCTTTCCATTGCTCTATACTACTTGGTTCATTGAAATTCTTTATCAAAAAGAAATTATGGGTGTCTCTATGATACACAGATGCTACCATGTGGTGCATTCCACTTAACTGCTACTGGGTACATGGCATGATCCGTGGTTCTTTGGAAAGCTACAAAAGGGTGTTTGAAAGTCGCCAGTTGGCCAATTTCATCCTCAAAAAGAGACACTTGGTAGCTTCCACTTGAATCCAATTCTTAGGCCAATATTGAAATGAAAGGAACAAAAGGGGAGAGAGGAACCATGCTTTGAGGATTACACTTGGTAGATTCTGCTGCGCTTTGACACTTAGGCAAAATGAACCCGTCCTCTACTCCAAAACTCTACGACTTCATCCAAGATGCACAGGAACCAAAATTGCAACACTCAAATTAAAAAATAAATTAAAAATGACGTAGAGTGAGAAATTAATCTATAGTTATTGGCAACCACCAGGACTTTTGAGCTTGCTCAAACAAAGAACCCAACTCCTGCTCGATCAAAATTTCAAAATTTACAGCTTTAAAAGAGCTGTCTGGAAGATAGACCACTCATGGTTGGATAATCCTTGCTTGCTCTACAACTCATCAAAAGCCAGGTCCAAGCTAATGAGATCCTTGTGTGAAAAGGTTTGTAGGACCTGGACGGTGACTTTCAGCTTGGATTCTAGCCAAAAAATAGGAATTAGAACAGTCTCAACCTCTGGGGCTGAGGAATCATCCTGCAAGCTCTAGAAAACTATCTAATCCCTTTGTTTAGCCAATAGAAATGGTTGGATTTAATCGGCCATCAAGACCATCTTTACATCTAGAAATGGGGAAGGCAAGCCTAGTTACACCAAATCTTCAATGTGGTGTCTCATCTCACCGATGTCTTCCTTCACAACATCGAGATAGCTTCTACAACTGTTGGCTGTGGCATTACAACTAATCTCTTCATTGATCCATTTAACGGTAGCTAATCTGTCAGGGATCCCTATGGCTACCAATATCACATCCCTTGAGTTGTAGAGCTTTTTTAGTAATGAATGGGAGTCTGTGACTCTCTTAGAGATCATGGCCAGAATGCTTTGTACTAGATTCTCTACCCTTTTGCACAGTTGTGCATTGTGTAGGAAGGTGAAAAGTGGCCTGAGTTGGAGAATCTCTGAAGAGATTCTCGCCCATGCTGACTTGTATAGCTCCTTCACCAATTACATGACTCTGACACCCCTTGGCCTATTGGCTAGCTCAATCACCATTTTCACCATCCTCTACTGCTCTGCTTGGAATTGGGCTTGAAAAGTTGTAGCCTTGTTTTGTTCTTCCAATAGCCTTTACTATGATTGGGTAACCTACAGTTGGAGTCCTTCAACTCTTCCTTGCAATGTTGCATTTTCCTACCTTAGAGATGTTACTGCATCCTTCGCAAGTGTAATCTCTATCTTCAACAAATCATTTTGGGCCTGAATTGCCTATTCATCCTGGAGGGAAATAGTATCTTGCAACTCTTTCTATAGACTAGCTATTTTGTTGTCCTTTTGGTTTATTTGTTTGGTCAAACTATTACAGTTTGCCTTTTCCTGGGCCAAATTAGCCTCCATCTTCTATAGTTTCTTTGATTTATTCAAGTAATATTCTATGACCATAGAAGTGGATTCAGTCAGCAACTCGACTCTATCTTGGGGCCTCAACAGGGACATGTCAATGGCCACTACGCTCATGGTGTAGTCTTCCAGTTGCATTTGATCGCTTGGCCTAGAAACGTTGGGTGACAAATGGGTCACTGTCAGTTGCTATTGAATGGGGTTAAATTGTGACCTCAAATGTGGAACCATCGGTGCTTTATTCTCTTTACTCCTCTTTTTCTCCAGTTGGGCTTCTCTTGCCTTCCTAGCGGCATCATCCTGTTAGGAGTGTGGAGCTAAAAGCTTCACCATGGAGCATAGACAAACAGGTTCAGGTTTACACAGATGCCGGCATCGGTCAGGAGCGACCGGCATCGGTCAGTTGCAGTTCAGAGGCGCCGACGTCGGCAGTATGGTCGGCCAGCGACGGTCACAGGCGAACAGACAGGAACCGACGTCGGTTACTTGCGTGTCCAGAAAGCGATTTCCGAGGACAGAAGCGAGTGTTTGCATGATGAGTTTGAGTTGTAGACTCATGCTCGCGTCTCTATTGTTAGCAATATTATTTTTAGAGCCCTTGTTGAAGAGGCTTAACTGTTTGTTGTAAGAGCATGCTCAAGTTTCCTATTTTCTATATGTAGGAGAGATCTTCTAAGCTATTGTATGAAGAGAGAGTGTAATTGAGTACGAGTAGAACATTGTGAATGTTTGAAGGACTGTACTTTAGAGAGAGCTCTTAAGGAATAGAGATCTAGTGAGAGATCTTGTGTGCATCTGAGAGAGGTGTGGAAGAACAAAGTTCTTCATTTGTATTCCTATTGTAAAGAGTTTTTAATACAAGTTTTCAGGGTGTTTTCTTGTATATCTTGTTCTGTGCTATTTATCATTTCAGTTACTTATCTATCTGATTTATTTCCACATTCATTGCTTTCATAAGTGTAATCCATTGTTGGTTGATCCCCAACAAGTGGTATCAGAGCTTAGGTTCACTAACAGGTGGTTCAGATCTGTGTAGTGTGTTCGGATTACAGGTTGCTCACAGGGATTTCTGTTTGAGTGGGAGAAGCAATGGCAGAGGAAAGTAAGTTGAGAATGGAAAAGTTTAATGGCAAGAACTATCAGCACTGGAGAATGCAGATAGAGGACTATCTGTATCAGAAGGATCTTTACTTACCGTTAGGTGGGATAGCAAAGAAGCCCAAGGACATGGAGGATGAAGAATGGGAAGTTCTTGACAGAAAGGCTCTTGGGTCTATAAGACTGAGTCTGGCCTCCACTATGATATCTAATTTGTCACAGGCAAAAACTACGGTAGAGTTAATGACCACGTTAGCAAATTTATATGAAAAACCCTCCGCTTCAAACAAGGTATATTTGATGAAGCAGTTATTTAATTTGCATATGCAAGAAGGTGGATCTATTTCCAATCACCTGAATGATTTCCATGGTATTGTTAATCAGTTAAGTTCTGTGAATATTGTATTTGAAGATGAAATAAAGGCTCTTTTAATTTTATGTTCTTTGCCTGAAAGCTGGCATGGCTTGGTAATGGCAGTTTCTAATACTGCTTCTGCTTCGAATATTTTAAAAGTAGAGGATGTGGTTAGTGTTATTTTGAATGAAGAAATTCGCAGGAAAAGCACAGAAGAGACTTCTGGAACATCCGAGAACGCTTTAAATCTCGAGAGCAGAGGAAGGCAAAAAGAAAGGAGCAAGAGGAGATCAAGATCTAAGTCTAAGGGAAGAGGCAGATCCAAATCCAGGAATGGCAGAAGGCCACAATGCTGGAACTGTGGAAAGTTGGGGCACATAAGCAGAGATTGCTGGTCAAAGCCTAAGGAGGATAATCAGCATGAAGGAAAGGAAGAGACAAAGGTTGCAGGTATTGCACAGGATGCTCTTATTTTCTCTTTGCATAATAACATAGAATCTTGGGTATTAGATTCTGGTGCATCTTTCCATGCTACCCCTAACAGAGAATATTTCAGTGACTATGTCCATGGAGATTTTGGAATAGTGTACTTAGGGGATGATGAGCCTTGTAAGATTATTGGCAAAGGTAAAGTGCAGCTAAAGATGCAGAATGGCAACACATGGGTGTTGAGGGATGTGATGCATGTTCCTAGTTTGAAGAGAAATTTGATTTCTGTAGGTAAGCTAGGTGATGAGGGTTGTACAGTAACTCTCACAGCAGATTCTTGGAAAGTGACCAAGGGTGCACTTGTTATGGCCAGAGGTAAGAGAGAAGGTACTCTCTATTTGTGTAATTGTATTACTAACAAATCTCCTTCAGTTTTATCTACTTCAGACGTGGATGCTAAATTATGGCACTCAAGGCTTGGCCACATGAGTGAGAAGGGGATGTCTATCCTTAAGTCTAAAGGTATGCTTTCAGATTTGAAAAGTATGGATCTAGAATTTTGTGAGCATTGTGTGTTTGGAAAACAGAAAAGGGTTAGTTTTCTAAAGACTGGGTCTACTAAGAAAAGGCAGAAGTTGCAGCTTGTTCACACAGACGTGTGGGGACCGGCTCATGTAGCCTCTATTGGCAGATCACAGTACTATGTTACATTCATAGATGACGCCACAAGAAAGGTATGGATCTACTGTATTAAAAAGAAATCTGATGTTTTTGAGACTTTTAAGATATGGAAAGCCATGGTTGAGAATGAAACAGGCAAAAGATTAAAGTGCTTGAGATCCGATAATGGTGGTGAGTTCTGCAGTCTTAAGTTCAAGTTGTATTGTTACATAAATGGGATCCGTAGGCAAAGGACGGTTCCAAGGACACCTCAGCAGAATGGTATTGCTGAAAGGATGAACAGGACTATTATGGAGCGTGAAAGATGTATGAGATTGCATGCAGGGTTGCCCTTAGAGTTTTGGGCAGAAGCAGTTGACACCGCAGTGTACCTGATCAACAGAGGACCCTCTACAGCTCTGGATGGTGGAATTCCAGAAGAGGCATGGACAGGTAAAAAGGTTGATCTCTCATATCTCAATGTTTTTGGTTATGAAGCCTTTGTGCACATAGATAAGGAAAATAGAAAGAAGCTTGATGCTAAGTCTATGAGGTGCACGTTTATAGGCTATGGCTCAGATGATTTTGGTTTCAGATTTTGGAATCTAGGAACTAACAAGGTAATTAGGAGCCGTGACATTGTTTTCAATGAAAGAGTGATGTACAGTGATCAGATAAGGAAGCTAGATCAAGCTGGGCAGAGCAATAATGAGTTGGACGAAGTTATGGTCCAAAATGAGCTCGCGGGAAAAAGAAATAATCACTTACAGGAAAACACAGAGATCGACGTCGGCAGGTTTGGAACCGGCGTCGGCAGTACAGAAACCGATGTCGGTCATACAGAGACCGACGTCAGCAGACCAGGCACCGGCGTTGGCCAGGAAGAACCGGCGTCGGCCAGTAACAGGTCTACAGGTGGCCGAGGTCGGTCACTGTCGGAAAATTTGGGTGGACAGATTGTGGAAAACGAGTCCAAGACACCAATCAGGAGGTCTGAAAGGGTAAGTAAGCCTCCAATTAGATATTCTCCTTCCTTATATTATTTATTGCTAACCGATGGTGGAGAACCAGAAAGTTTTGAAGAAGCTTTACAGGTGGAGTCCAGGAGTAAGTGGGAGCATGGCATGGTTGAGGAGATGGAGTCCTTAAGAGAGAACCAAACATGGGATTTGGTTGAATTGCCAGCTGGTAAGAGAACACTGAAGAACAGGTGGACTTACAGGTTGAAGGAAGGTGATGATGGTCAGATGAGATACAAGGCCAGATTGGTTGTAAAAGGATTTGCACAAAAGCCAGGTATTGACTTTGGTGAGATTTTTTCTCCGGTTGTTAAGATGACTTCTATAAGGGTTGTATTGTCTTTGGTTGCTTTTGAGGATTTGCATCTCGAGCAGCTAGATGTTAAAACAACATTTCTTCATGGAGATTTAGATGAGGAAATTTACATGGAACAGCCAGAAGGTTTTGAGGTCAAGGGTAAGGAGAAACTAGTGTGCAGGTTAAAGAAAAGCTTGTATGGCCTCAAGCAAGCTCCAAGGCAATGGTACTTGAAATTTGACAGGTTTATGACTGAGCATGGTTTCAGTAGATGTCAATCAGACCATTGTGTATATTTTAAGAGATTTGATAATGGTAGATACATTATTCTATTGTTGTATGTAGATGACATGTTGGTTGCAGGGTCTCACATGCAGGATATCTCAGAGCTTAAGCTGAAGTTAGCTCAAACGTTTGCCATGAAGGATTTAGGAGCAGCTAAGAAAATCCTTGGCATGAGCATTAAGAGAGATAGAGAAAATCACAGGTTGATATTGTCTCAAGAAGATTATGTGGACAAGGTGTTGAAACGGTTCAACATGCAGGATGCGAAACCGGTAAGCACACCTTTGGCAGGACATTTTAAGTTAAGTAAAGAACAATGTCCCAATTCACATGATGAGGTAGAGTACATGAACAAGGTTCCATATTCTTCCGCGGTAGGAAGTTTGATGTATGCAATGGTGTGTACTAGACCAGATATTGCCCAAGCAGTGGGAGTAGTAAGCAGGTATATGGCCAATCCAGGAAAGGAACATTGGAAATCAGTACAATGGATCCTTAGATATCTGAGAGGAACCAGCAGTAGACACTTATGCTATGGAGGTTCAGATACTTCTCTACATGGCTATGTAGATTCAGATATGGCAGGGGATTTGGATGGCAGGAGGAGCACTACAGGTTATGTTTTTACTGTAGGTGGAACGGCAGTTAGTTGGATTTCTAAGTTGCAGAAGGTTGTAGCCTTGTCAACTACAGAAGCAGAATATATTTCAGCTACAGAAGCTAGCAAGGAGATGATATGGATGACACGGTTAATGGAAGAGCTTGGAAGGGAGCATGGGAGTTGCAGATTGCATAGTGACAGTCAGAGTGCAATCCATTTGGCTAAGAACTCAGCCTTTCATTCTAGAACCAAGCACATACAGCTAAGGTACCACTTCATACGGCAGGTATTGGAAGATGGTGAGTTGAAGCTGGAGAAGATCCATACAGACATGAATCCTGCTGATATGCTAACAAAGCCGGTTACTAAGGAGAAGTTGAATCTTCATTCAACTTCTGTTGGTCTTCACGATTGAGTTGAAGATGGAGGAGCTAGAAGATCTTGCTGTACAGGTATTGGTGCAGCTGGTTTATCTCCAAGTGGGAGATTGTTAGGAGTGTGGAGCTAAAAGCTTCACCATGGAGCATAGACAAACAGGTTTGGGTCTACACGGATGCCGGTGTCGGTCAGGAGTGACCGGCATCGGTCAGTTGCAGTTCAGAGGCGCCGACGTTGGCAGTATGGTCAGCCGGCGACGGTCACAGGCGAACAGACAAGAACCGACGTCGGTTACCTGCGTGTCCAGAAAGCGATTTTTGAGGACAGAAGCGAGTGTTTGCATGATGAGTTTGAGTTGTAGACTCATGCTCGCGTCTCTATTGTTAGCAATATTATTTTTAGAGCCCTTGTTGAAGAGGCTTAACTGTTTGTTGTAAGAGCATGCTCAAGTTTCCTATTTTCTATATGTAGGAGAGATCTTCTAAGCTATTGTATGAAGAGAGAGTGTAATTGAGTATGAGTAGAACATTGTGAATGTTTGAAGGACTGTACTTTAGAGAGAGCTCTTAAGGAATAGAGATCTAGTGAGAGATCTTGTGTGCATCTGAGAGAGGTGTGGAAGAACAAAGTTCTTCATTTGTATTCCTATTGTAAAGAGTTTTTAATACAAGTTTTCAGGGTGTTTTCTTGTATATCTTGTTCTGTGCTATTTATCATTTCAGTTACTTATCTATCTGATTTATTTCCGCATTCATTGCTTTCATAAGTGTAATCCATTGTTGGTTGATCCCCAACACATCCTGTGTCTAAAAGGTGGAAGGGGATGCAATATGTCCCCATGCAAAGGGAAATCCTTGTGGTAGGCCATATTAGAGAGCCATTAGCTAGCTAGGGGTAAGTTGTAGGGGCATCTTTCTAGGAATGGAAGGGGGAAAATGGGGTAATGTGAGGGCCTGAGGCACTGATGAGGGGGTGGCTTATGAAATTGGGATGGTAGTAGTGGTAGGAGGTGTCACTTGGCTAGGTGAAGACACCACACTGATGGGGTGAGGAATAGATTGAGAGGGGGGAGGGGGAGGAATACCTACCTATGGGGAAGTTGCAGTGCTCTGCACTAGGCACTATGAAGGCTCCTCTCCTTCCTCTGGATCTAATTGGAACTGCACCCTCCTTTTTCTAGGTGTCTCTACCTCTGGCTACATTTGTCTCCCTTCTACCTCTATTGTTGTCAGTGGCACATGTGGAAAATTGGGGACTTAAATTACTCCTACCTGAGGGGTGGCCCTTGGTGGTGATGATACCAAACCTCTTTGTTGTTATGTGGCTTCTACAGCTTGCCCTAAAGCCTGTGATGGTTAGCTTGGTCCTGCTCCAGCTGCTTCCTGTTCTGCCCTGAGTGTCAGTGTTTGGCTTGTGTTTAGGCTAGAAATAGGGGATGGATGCCATTCATTCCAAAGTTCTTCCCATCTTTCATCTGAGTCCACACCTCTAAAGGCATGGGTGGTCTAGGAGATTTCTTTCCTATATCTCTAATAGGCTTCAATTTTCTCTGCATCCCAACCTTTGTTCCTCAGTGTCCTTCTCAAACCAGAGGTCATCCTGGCCTTAGGATCATACTCCCTCTATTTATCATAGAAGGTCTCCCATGGCCTATTCGGTGGGAGAGGCAGGTTCGTCAACTCAACATAGATACCAAGGGTGTCTTCTACAAGATTTTTTTTGGTTTCCCAATAGGGGCAACTTTCATGCAAAATCCTAGCTCTAATTCTATTTGTCCTCACTACAGAGGCTATGTAATCAGTTGGGTCATAAACCCACTTTTATTCAATCAATAAGAAGCCCAAGGAGGTTAGCTTCCTTAATAACACAGTTTTAGCTTCTTTGGCTTCTAGGCTTACATTGCCTGCCATCCATGGGAGATTATACATTCTCCTCTTCTTCTTTCTGGATCCATATTCATTATCAACCATTGACACCTACCTGGTGATTTCTAAGAATTCTAACCAAAGATTTAGAACCTTTGGCAGCAACATTGGTTCCCCACATAATCCATAGACCCTTAAGGTTGTGTGATGGGCCCCAAAATAGAAATCACATGGGATGGGACAACTAACTAGGAGATTCGTAACACTTAGGAATAACCTATTTATAATAGGCTCAGGGCTGAGGCAATGAAGAATAGGGGTGACGAATAGCTCCCAAAAATCATACGTGTCACTGGTCTTTGATAAAATATGTGTCTACAAGGACATAGAGATGGTTCTTTGAGGGTTAAAAGTTGGGTCATATAGGTTCAGGCTCATAAATTGGGAGAAGAGGTCAGGGTTCTAGTGTAAAATGAGATGAAACAAAAAGGAGGAATACCTAAATATCCCTTTTGACCTAAATTGGGTCAGCTGCTCGACCATTGAGAAGGTGAGGTGCTCAAAGAAGTCAAGATGGTACTCCTACATCTTGTCAACTATTTTTAGCCTAAAGAGGATGGCCATTTGTTCTGCGTATACCACCACATCATCCTTCATGCTGAAGATGAGAGCCATCATTGATAGTGCATCTTGGCTCATAGGCATGAATTGAGTTCTTGAAGTGGGGAGCATGGGCACCATTGTGTCATCATCTACTATTTACAACTCAGACCTCAAAAACCTAGTCTAATTATTGATATTTGCACACGTCCTCTACATCCTATCAAAGGTGGGGAAGGTGGTGGTATCATCATATCATAGGAAAATCATGTCCCTAATAGCTTGTGGGGTGACCTACAGCATGAAGGGGCCTTGATAGATGGTGCAAGATTGTGGGTGAAGTAAGTCCATGCATAGTTTAATTATATCTAGGCATGGATGCACAGTTGGGATGACAAACTACACCAGTTGCGAGGTCCATATCCTCATCTTGAATGTCTCATATTGTCTTGCCCTGGCTCTTTGTAGACACCTCTGGTGTGCTCCTTATTTGAGGTTCTTTCCATTGGCTCTTTACAGAATTAGGTCCATGATCCCATCTACATAATCCCTTACCTTTGAAGGGTCACTAGTTTAGCTGACTCCCGGGGATTTGGTCCTTGGGTAGCTTCTTGGTGGCTATGTAAGAGTTGAAACGTATGATTTTCTAGCGAGTAATCTATTGAGATATCTTGGTGCCCCTGCTCCTTGCTAAGAAGATGATGCTCCTGCCATCTTTGTATCTCTTGTGCAATATCTAGTATAAACTTTGCTCAAGATTTAAAAAAATGCTTGCTAAAACAATTTCACTAGGTGCTAACAATCGCAATGAGCAAGATATTTTTTAGGAATGCTTGAGAGTTGTAATCTTTAAAATTTTCTAAAGGGGTATTTATGGGCCTATCAATTCCCAAATGGCATTAATTTTGGGTGACCGTTAGCAAATCCTACTCAATCTTTGGGAAATAGCAAGGCAGACATGTTATGTGGTGCAAGGTACCTTGGAAATCTCAAAAGATTTGGGGAAGCATTTATTGTGGAAAAATTTAAAGAAATTCTAAGACACCGACTCTGCATTTAAAATACTTATTTTTAAAAGAAAAGTGGGAAATCAAAAAACAAAACAAAGCAATGCGGGAATGGAAACTACCTAACTACATTAATTACAAATCCTTATTTTCCTCTAGGATAAAAATGAACTTCCCAACATCTTCTTTATGGCAAGCCAACTTGTGTTGCCATACCAGTGATTTCAATGGGTATACCTTTGATGGGATGTCCTTTGTGCCGGCCATAAAAATTTGCCTGCACTCAAACGAGTCTGAGCAAAATGTGTATTCAACACCTATGAATCATCCAAGTTATTTTTCACACCAACCATAAACCATCAATCCTCTACACAATCTCCCAAAAATAGAATGGCCCTCCCTTCATGGATGGATATATAGTACTTGTGTGTTGTAATATTTCTACTACATGATGTGTACCATAAAGAAAATATGTTATAACATGATATCACACAAGCATATAATCATACATATGAAATGACAATGTCTATATGAATATTAATTTGTCTAATTTTTTCAAGTAGATATTAATCTTTAGGATCAATCACATCCATACACATCACTTGATCAGATTACCTTCATCTGGCATTAGTGGTGCTAAGTAAGCTAGTGAAGTCTATCTCACTTCTTAGTTAACACCAACAATATGAGATTTGGTTAACAATATTTTAACCAATAAATCAATACAAGTTATTCTACTAACAAGGATAACTTTAGTTAATTAAAAGAACAATCAATTTACATATATTTAGTCCATCAAACATATGAATAAATCATATTCTTATTATTCATCACATAAACAATAATCATATCAAGTAAGTTTATTTACCAAATGGGTAAATTACAAACTCATACTATAGAGTCTACTTTCTGTAAGTAAATTCAATGTAATAAAATCTACATCTCAAAACATATGACACATACTAATCTATTATACCAACAACAATAAGAAATTAACTTATAAATCCAAAGTATAATCTTCATTTTAATTATACCTATTGAGAGTCTTTATTGCATAAAAATAATATCACCCTAACCTTTATGTTTTTGACTTCACTATTTAATCAAAACTATAACAATAGTTATTCATACAATATATTCATACCTGCTATATATGTGTATGTGAACCTAATTTCACACACACACACACACACACACACACACACACACACACACACACACACACACACACACACACACACACACACACACACACACACACACACACACACACACACACACACAGTTTTACCATAACATGGCATTTTCATTTATTTCGAGATTATTTTATTCGATAGCCTTTTTATGAACAAGCATACAAATTTAAAATGAGTCTCTTTTATTATTTTAGCCCCCAACTAAAATCATAATAAACTATATTTTAGATGTGGTACATTTTTTACCCCAAAATTGTTCCACATCCATTACTCTATTTTATTCGAATACCCAAATCCATATACCTTTATTTCATACTCTTAGATATATAATTTTCTCATAGTACTTTAATGTATATACTCATAATGTTTTCAATCATATAACTAATAACATATACTCATAAAACTCTAGAAATTCTTATATTTGTTATATACCTTATATATATAACAAATATATATATACATACATACATACATATATATATATATACATACATACATATATATATATATACATACATACATATATATATATATACATACATACATATATATATATATATACATACATATATATATACATATATATATATATACATATATATATATATATATATATATATAATTTGAGTAAAAATACATAGTCATTAGTTTAAATGTATACATCATGTTCAAACATAGTCTCACTCTTTAACTTGTCCATGTTTATATCATAGTATTATGTATGTATATATACACATAGTATTCATATCATACAATGTTTTTAAAATACATGACATAATAGATACACACACACACACACACACACACACACACGTGTGTGTGTGTGTGTGTGTGTGTGTGTGAAGTTCATAGTTAAAATAATCCCACAAACAATCAACACACACACACACACACACACACACACACACACACACACACACACACACACACACACACACACACACACACACACACACACACACACACACACACACATGTAATCACTACTTATTGATAAAATTAAAATTTAATTGACATACATGTAATTGTATACTCATTCTATCACATAATACATAGTTTGACTGTATGTCTATTTGCAATGTTAAGAAAATCTTACAATTATGGATTCAACATAATTATCTATGTTCTACGTTTCAAATAGAACACACACACACACATACATATATAAATTTATATATGACCTATTTGCATATATACATGGGTCATATATGAATATATATGTACCCTATGTCTATATTATTCCTAAATATTGAGACCCTATATATGCAACAAATATAACAATTGTGTTCATAGTTTATCTATCAAAATTTACACAGTTCACTATCAAGTCGATAGTCCACACATCAACTTCATTATGTATTTATAAAATTGAAATGATAGTATGAATATTATTAAAATTAAACTATTTGAAAACCATTTAACTTAGACCTAGTTAATATATATCAATCTAGATCTACATATATTACTATATACAAATATATAACCATATATATGTATATAAGTACATGCCCATCAAGTCATTTCTTTATTTCTAAATTCATATATATATATATATATATATATATATTTCACCC
Source organism: Torreya grandis (assembly GCA_037957365.1). Taxonomy (NCBI): domain Eukaryota; kingdom Viridiplantae; phylum Streptophyta; class Pinopsida; order Cupressales; family Taxaceae; genus Torreya; species Torreya grandis. The sequence continues at coordinate 58,720 of JARHVA010009716.1, forward strand.
ATGTATAAATATTTAAAGATTTAAAACTTAGTTATGTGTATATATACTGCAATATCATTCACCTATGGTTTTGATTTTAACTAGAGCATTGTATTTCCAGGAATTTAAATCCATTATACCTTAACAAATCATCACCCTGTTGAGGTCAAAAGACCCCCATTTCTAAAAAATGGGGACATTTGTGTCAAATTATGCAAATTTACACCTTAAAATTAAAAATCTAATTGATCAAAGTGTCACTAGCATGTTTGCACATTACTTGTATTTGAAGATCATCCACACCTTGGTATGGCTGAATTATTTTTTCATAGTTCTACTTTAAGCTTATCTAAAATGATAACATTGAATATTTTTGTTTTAGGTTAGAGGTTTAATGGAGTTTATTTGGGAATGAACACATTTAGGGTTTTGTGCTTCAATGTTAAATTGATATTTTCTAACCTTGGTCTATAATTGATTGGTCAAATTCATATTTTGAAACCCTAGCCTAATGTTTTACCTAGACCTTTTAATTAAAATTTAAAATTGGTAGGATATTTTACTTAAATTTAAGTGGGAACAATTTAAATACCATAGAATTAGTTTAATTTTTATCTTAAGGCTTGGTCATGTTTTTCAACGCAACCAAACCTTAGGCTAAAAATTCACACTTGGTCCCTTTTTATATCTTTTAATCCATGATCCCTTTTATCTTATCATGGTCCAACTAAAAATGTAGGGTCACTTTTATAACTTATCCTAAGGCATTATTCAAAAGTTCCATTGTATTTATTTATACAATAAAACCTTAGGTTAAGACCTTATGCTAAGTCATATTCTATAGGGTCCTTTTTTATGTTGCTAGCTTGGGAAAATAAATTTATGCTAAGACCTTTATAATTAGTAGGGTCACTTTAAGATGTTTAGCCTAGATTAAAAAATCTTAGGTTAAAATCCTTACACTTGGTCCCTTGTGTTATTCATTGGGTCCTTTTTATATATTACAATCTTAACTTAAAAACCTTAGACTAAAATATTCATATTTATTAATATGAATGTAACCATTGTTTAAAGTCTTTATGATGAATCTCTTTTCAATTCACAAGGTCTTATATATATCATTATAACTTAGCTTAATATTTTTATCTTGAGTCCTTTATATTTTCTCTCGATCTTAACTTTTATTCTTCTATACAAGATCAACAACACACATTTAATTGGAGGATCGAGATCAAATGGAGTGATATTGGCATTGAAAATTCAAGCATTGGTCCCCAACTTAATTCTTGAACAAGTTCAAATAATCAATGATACGTGTAACAATGTACACATCTGATCGATGGAGTGAAATCAATGATGAAAAGACACAATCCTAGTTTAAACATCAATCTCCATCTAGAGATTAGCAGTACACCTTATAGCATACAAATATAAATCAATGGATCAAGACCAATGAAGAAATTTCAATGAATCTTTAAGATCCCATGGGACTACCAAGTGGCATAAGCTTAGATCCCAGTATAAAGAGCATAAAATCATTTAGTAGTTGACACATGACACACATAAAGTGTAGAATGAACCAAAAAATGACAAGTGAGGCTTGGTAGATAATCCCCATAATGTGTTTTAAATTGATGGTCACATGACCATCAAACACATTCCCACATATGTCAAATGAGAGTCACATGGACGTCAATTTTAACATAGCTGCTTGGATCCAAATTTTAAAAGGCAACAGTTATATTTTAGGATAGTGATAATAGAATGGCATAGGGATGCCATGGAAATGCCATGCCATATCCATGTATGCAATAGACCAAATCGGAGACCCTGCAGACTTGGTAATGTAAAGGTTGGGATCTAAGCTCACAATGTTTGAACTAGCTACTACCATTGGAGCATTGTTGAAACATGTAGGAATGTTCTAGTGAAGTAAGGATCATAACCAAATCCTTAAGAATTATAATTAACCCAAGGGAGGCTAAATTTTTTTTGTGTAAAGGTAAGTTGAGCTATTATCCATTAATGAGTAGTTTAAAATGGATTTGTAGCTTGAAAAAGGGTCCCAAAGATTAATGAAATAGGAATATTCCTTTTATACCCAAATTTGTATAATATTTTAAAATAGGATATTATTTTGTATAGACATGTGTATTTATAAGAAAACATTATCTATAATTCAATCCATTATAAAAGATCATTTGTTCCAAAATAGAACAAAAGGATAGATGTCTTATACACATGTATGAATGTAATTAGATATGACTGACTAACATAATTCCTTATAGTCTATAAAAGGAGTATTTTCAATTATAAAAAAGGAGGAGGGAGTTCTTAGATCCAAATTAATTTGTAAACTTGGAGAAAATAATAGAAGTAAAGCTAGTATTTATCTGTGTGTTTACTATCATAACTTCTCTCTCACTTGTTTGTTTTGATTTACATATTTGAATGGTTCTTATGAATTCTTGGTGTGTAAATTTGATTATAGAGTTGTTAAATTTTTCCAATGCTAGATTGAATAAAATTCCTTAGGTTCATTTCATTTTCTTAATCTTCTTACATTTGGGCTAATATTGTTTGCTTGCAAGGGTAAATCTTTAAAGTGAACCAGATTCTTATTTTCATTATTTCCACCTTCCTTAGGAGTTTGTCTGATGTGTGATAGGATTTAGGCTTAAGTTATTTCATGTTACACATTGGTTAAGTGCATGCCTAGATGAAATATTAACTTTGTCATGGTGTTTGGAATGAAGATAAATAACATTTCATTCTACCATACCCTTCATTTTGCTTCTTTCTTAACTAAATCACCTTAGTTTAATGGTCATTGTAAATATATATCTTAAATTTTCTCTTAGATTAGTTTTTTATTATAATTCACCATCCTTAGCATAGTATACTACATGTTTTACATAGATATTCTATTTGGCCACGGTGGCTCCCAACCACGAAATAATACAAATATTGTGAAATCATCACTAGTTCTACCTCTATTCCATCAAAGATAACATGATTACCACAACCTACAACTCATACACTAAATTTTTAGGAATTATAAAATGAGAAGTGTTTTTTAAACACTCCAAGCACATGTGGTACATATTTAGGCATCAATAAGAGGAGCTTTGTTGGTGCTAGAAGGAGAGCCTTTAGTTAGATCTTTGTAAATTTATAGAATATTTGCTAATTCTAGTGTATTTTGATCAAAGTTTGGTGTAATATTTACATGTTTGTGTTTATTTTAGCATATTTATTTAAAGATCATTAATATTCATGGTTTTAGACCAATCTGTGTGCTTCTTTTAGACAAAGATGGGTGTTTTTTGATGTTCCATGAATATGTGTGGTAAATATAGATTAAATCCAAGGTGTTTGAGGTTAATAATAGTAGTTTTGTTCAAAGATTGGCTGATTATTTGCAAATTTGAGTTCATCTAAGCTTAAAAATGTAAATATCATTCATACTGACATATTTAGACATATCTTTGAGCTAATTTAGTTAAAGATCAATGTCCTTTATTGTTCTTTATACATATTTGTGCAATATTTACTTAATCTATACATCTGATCATTATTATTTGTAAATATGAGGCTTACATATTGTATTTAAAATAGTATTTGAAATTGGAACCATCATAAGTAAAGTATGACATGGTTAGGTGGATCTTCTATCAATGTGCCTAGTCAGGTACATGACTTACCAAGAAATCCTAAAAGGTATTTACCTTCTTTCAATCCTAATGGAATTTTCATAGCTAAAAAACATGTTAGATCTTTCAAATCTACATTAAGACTCTTGAATTTTGTTCATGAAGATGTAACATTTGGATTTTTCCAATTTACTTTTAAAGATGCTACAAATGAATGGTTACTTAACCTTCCAGAGGATTATATTGCTAGTTGGAATGATTTTAACAAAATATTTATTGATCAATTTGGTAAAATCATTAGTCCATGAATTTTGTATCAATAATTCACCACTATTGAAATAAATTCAAATGATCACATTAGGGCGTTTAATGTTAGGTTCTAAAATATGTTTAGTATAACCATAGCTCCTTATAGACCTAAAAAGGCTTTAGCCTTAGATATTTACAAGGATGATTTGAATTTCATGACTAATATGTTTCTTAGAAGGTCTGTTAGAGTCATAAACACCTTCACAATGGCTTATGCTAAATCAATAATAATCAATAATAAAATACAACCTCAAGGTTAGCTTGCATATGTTATCCCTAATGTCAACCCTAATTTTTCAACTCTAAATATCATTCCTAACCCCAATCAAACTGTGTCTTCCTTAAATCAAACACCAATCTTGAACCAATTACCCTTAAACCATGCCTATCCTATCCAAAATTTGGGGTTCTTAAATAATGATGCAAATTAATTTCATTCAGAAGGATAGAGAGATTTGGTGCCTAATAGTAATGATAATCAAGTTTATAACTCAAAACCAATAGAGAATGAAGATGAATCCATACTTAAGATGGTTCAAAAGCTAAGCACTAGTTTTATTCAATTTCAAAAGTGGATAATTTTGGGGAAAGCTCCAACAGATACTATGCTTATCAAAGGTTGAATAGGTTTCATGAGTCATATAAGGACATACATGAAATGAATCTTTATGATATAGGTCTAGCTTATCATTATAATGTCTTCAAAGCATTTCAAAGTGAAAGGGATACATCTAAACCTATGCTTAATCAAGACTTTGTTATAGGGACATCTGACTTTATAGAAACTTCTAAATCCTTCATGAAGGTATTTGATTTCCCATTTGATGAAGAAAATAAACTAGAAGATGATCTAGAAGATGAAATAGATGTTCAAGATGAGTAGCCCCATGAACAAGATCATATACAAGCTAACTTCTCTTTAGAAGATATTTGTGAGGATAATTCATATTAGGTCATTGCTAAAATAGAGTCTGCCCCTGAAGAAGAAGACCAATAGTAACATTTATGACAAGATTTTTTGAAATAAATTGAGGTTTTCCAAGACAACAATATCATTTTGGAGACCCCAAATAAAGATGAGTTGAGAATCGATTGGGTAGTTGAGATGACATTATACATGAAGGATGAAGATGATGCAAGTGAAACTGATAAGGAATTTCCATATGACACCTTCAAAAGGGTGGAAGTATGTGATCAAATTTATTCAAATGGTAAGGTTTTAGATAAAATTCATGCTTTTTTAGTTGATTATGATGGAGTAGCCTTTAAGGATGACTTGGGAAGTTTTAGTACAAAGATGGATAGTCTATCCCTACCTCAAACTAAATTTTATGAAGACACCTACCAATTAATGCTAGCTAAGATGACATGGTTGAATGAAGATGACATATGCTACTATCTATCTATGACTGAAGGAGAATCAACACTCTTGATGTAAGTTAAAATAATTTGGGAAGAAGATGATTAGGTCTCAGATTCATACCTTTGATATGTACATTTGAGAATGCTGATAGGAGGCTAAGCTACATCACTTAAAAGACACAAGCATACAAGTACTATTATCCACAAGAAGAGGCCATTGAATTGAAAAAATCAAGTTTCAAGGTTTTTTAGTGGATTAAATAACTTTTTATTTGATCCTGGAGGTAGGTTCTTTATGAATTTAGTGTAGGGCTTAGATTAATTTCTTTCCCATTTTTCCTTCCTGTCCCTTATTTGTAAATAATGTATGTATATATTTTTTTGCATTTTATTCTTTGTTCCTTTCTTCTAACGAGTCATTTTGGGATAACCATCATCATATAACTTCTCAAGAGCTTCATGTTTAAAAATGCAGGTATGACTTCTCAAAATTGGTTGATCATGGATTGTTGAAATATGAGCTTGATGTTGTAGTTTAGAGAACCTAGCAAAGACCGATGAATAAGCTAATTATTCCTTGAGATTTTAAACCTTGTTTTGATCTAAGCTAAATTTTAATAAGCATTTCACATGAAATATGAAATATTAAACTATTAAGACACAATTATGCTTGTACTTTAAAAATATTAATTACCTAGGATAAAGTTTACAACCAAAGGTGATTGTCTGATAATTGAACACTTGACCAAATCCTTAAATCTAGCTAATATGGTTCCCAAAATTTGTTGAAAAGATAAAATGATATAAAATAAAAAAATAATAGCTTATTACAAAATCAAAAGCTTTCCAAGCAGAGGTGATTCTAGTAATCTCTATTGAGGTTATGAACACCTAGCTAGCAGTAAATCAAGGCCTTTAGTGGAGCCAAAGGTATCTCTGTTAGGGATATGGATGCTTGGTTAGTAGAAAATAAATACCCAAGCCTTCTTTGAGCTAAAACATGGTTCTTAATGAGTATTCAAACGTGCTAAAAGTCAATGTTAATGATTAAAGCTATGAACTTGGAAGTCATTCTCTAAATCTTATGGCAATTAGTAAGTGAAATCAAAGCACACACAACATGACTACGTCCTAATATTTGATCCCATGTGCAAGGCTTATTTCAACCATGAATTGATATAAATAATGGTAACTAACCAAGTAGAATAAATAATTTAATTATTAATCTAAACTAGAGTCTCTAAATTCTAACATATTGTTATGTTTCTCTTGAAAGTCACAATTTGTTATGGTCAACATACCCTCATTTCTAAAAAATGGGGATACTCTTGTCAAATTGTACAAATTTGTAAATTAAAATTGAAAATCCACTTGATCAGAGTATCACTAGCATGTTTTCACATTACTTGTATTTTAAGATCAACCACACCTTAGTCTGGCTAACTTATTTGTTCATAGTTGTGTTTTAATATTATCTAAAATGTTAACATTGAATATTTGTGTTTCAGGTTATAGGTTTAATGGAGCTCATTTGTAATGACATGCTTAGGGTTTTGTGCTTCAATGTTAAATTGATATTTTCTAACCTTGGTCTATAATTGATTGGTTAAATTCATATTTTGAAACCTTAGCCTAATGTTTTACCTGGACCTTTTAATTCAAATTCAAAATTGGTGGGAGTTTTTATTTAAATTTAAGTGGGAACAATTTAAATGACATGGTAGTAGTTTAATTTTTATCCTAAGGTTTGGTCATTATTTTCAACACAACTAAACCTTAGGCTAAAAATTCATGCTTGGTCCCTTTTTATATCTTGTAATCCATGACTCCTTTTATCTTAGCATGGTCTAACTGAAAATGTAGGGTCACTTTTATTACTTAGACTAAGGTCTTATCCCAAAGTTGCATCATATTTATTTATAAAATGAAACCTTAAGTTAAGACCTTATACTAAGTCATATTCTGTAGGGTCCTTTTTTAGGTTCCTAGCTTGGGCAAATAAATTTATGCTAAGACCTTTAAAATTAGTGAGGTCACTTTAATATGTTTATCCTAGCTTAAAAATCTTAGATTAAAATCCTTACACTTGGTCCCTTATATTATTCATAGGGTCCTTTTTATATGTTGAAAACTTAGCTTAAAAACCTTAGACTAAAATATTTTTATTTATTAATACCAATAAAACCATGGCACAAAGTATTTATGTTAAGTCCATTTTCAATTCATGAGGTCCCATATATATGATTAGAACATAGATTAATATTTTTATCTCAAGTCCTTTATATTTGCTCTCAAGATTAACTTTCATTCTTATATACAATATCAACGACATGCATTTAAGCAAAGGATCAAGATTGAGTGGAGTGAGATCTATGTTGAAAAGTCAAGTAATGGTCCCCAACTTAAATATTGATCTAGTTAAGATAATTTATGGTACACATTACGATGTACACATCTAATCGACATAGTGAAATAAATGATGAAAATCCATGATCCTAGCTTAAACATCAAACATGTTTTAGAGATCAATGGTACACGTTCTATAATATAAATCCAGTTCAATGGAGTGAGAGAAATGAAGAATTTTTAATGAATATTTGAGCTCTTGCAAAACTACCAAGTGCATAACCTTGGATCCCATTCCAAAGAACACAAAATCACTAAGTAGTCAACATGTGGTACATGTAAAGTATAGAAAAAACCAAAAAATGGCAAGTGGTATGATTGGAAAACAATCCCCATAATGTGTTTAAAATTGGTGTTCATGTGACCATCAAAGATATTCCCATGAACATCAAATAATGATCATGTAGATGTCAATTTTAACATAGCTACTTGGATCCAAATTTTGAAAGGCAACAGTCATATTTTGTGATAATGATGAATAAAATGGCACAAGGATGCCATGGAAATGCCACATCATATCCATGTGAGTGAAATAGGTCAAATTAGATACCCTATGAACCTTGTAATGTAAATGTTAGGATCTAAGCTCATAATTTTTGAACTAGATACCACCATTGGAACACTGTTGGAGTTTGGAGGAATGCCCTAGTGAAGCAAGGACCATAACCAAATCCTATGAGCATTATAATTGACTTGAGGTAGGATACATTTCCATTTTTGTAAAGGTAAGTTGAGCTATTTTCCATTAGTGAGAAAGTTAAAATGGATTTGCATCTTGAAGAAGGGTCCTAAAGATCAATGAAATAGGAATATTCCTTTTATACCTAACTTTGTATAATATTTTGAAATAGGATATTATTTTGTATAGACATGTGCAATTTGTAAGAGCATATTTTCTATAAGTTAGTTCATTAGAAAAGATCATTTGTTCCATAATAGAACAAAAGGATAACTATCCTATACACATGTATGAATGCAATTAAATATGACTAAATAACATACTTCCTTGTAGTATATAAAATAAGTATTGTCAATTGTAACAGAGGATGAGGGAGTTATTAGATCTAAATTACTTTATAAACTTAGAGCAAATAATACAAACAAGGAATTCTGCAAAGATTGTCTAGTATTTGTCTATGTTTGCTATCATGGCTTCTCTCTCACTTATTTGTTCAGATTTCCAGATTTGAATGATTCTTATGAATTCTTAGTGTGTACATTTTATTGAAGAGTTTTAAACTTGTGTCAATGTTAGGTTGAATAAAATTCTTTAGGTTCATTTTATTTTCTTACTCTTCTTGCATTTGGGATAATGTTGTTTGCTTATAGGGGTAAATCTTTAAACTGAACCGGGTTCTTATTTGCATTATTCCACCTTCCTTGGGAGTTTTTCTGATGTGTGATAGGATTTGGACTTAATTTTTTTCATGTTACATAGTGGTTACATGCATGCCTAGATGCAATCTGAACTCTATCATGGTGTTTAGAATGAAAATCAATAATATTTATTTCTACCCTACCCTTCCTTTTACTTCTTTTTTAACTAAATCACCTTATATTAGTTATTAGATTAGTTTTTTTTATTATAATTCACCATCCATAGCATAGTATGCTACATATTTTACATAGATTTACTATTTGGCCATAGTTTCTCCTAACAACCAAATAATACAAATATTGTGAAACAATCACTTATTTTGCCTCTATTCCATAAAAGAAAATGGGATTATCACAACCTAAAACTCATGTACTATATTCTTAGGAACTATAAAATGAAAGTGTTTCTTAAACACTCTGGGCACATATGGTAGACATTTAGGCATCAACACACCCAAAACAAACTAGTTTGAAGTCTTAGGTATTAAGAAGGTATTTTAGCTTAGTTTTATGGATGGTTGGGCCATCTACAGGGCTAAGCTTGTGTTCTATTTCAAATTTACATTCATGTCTAAACCATATGAATTCAAACCATAATTAATAATTATGCAAGTAATTGAAAATAATTACTTCACTAACCTGGTAAGTATATTTGAAATCTAAGACAAGATGAACTTATATCCTTTTCCCTCCTTGATATGTATTTCCATTTTCTTCCTCACCATACCCAATTCTCCTCTCAGCTCACCTTTATTCTAATCTACCTCACCCATTAAGATTTGCATGAAAATTTTCCTAATTCATAGTTACCATGAAACCTCCATGATTTTCAAGTTTAATAGTGACTTGAAACTAGTTAAATGCCATTAAATATGATTAAGAAATCCCTAATTCAAAATTTACTTAATTATTTAATAATTAAAATATTTATTTCAAAAATTTTCATGTTAACCTACATTCCATGACCAAGTATTCCACTCCAAATTCCATGTTTAATCATGTACAAAATGATAACTATACTTTTAAATCTTAACATAGTTCATGCATGATAACAATATTAGGCTTAGATCTTAGGTTATTATTTTAGGATAATTCAACCTCCTTACATATAAAATAAATGTAATTATCTCCTTTAACAATGCTAATTATCTTCATATATCAAAATGATAGACCAATAAATTATTAATTTCAATTATAATAAGATAATCATTTGTGTCATTAATAACATATACATGTTATCTATGTCTTTAATTATTTTAATATCTTGACATATATTGATATTCTCAAATATCAATAATAACAAGCTTAATGTTATAAAACATTTTAAAGACAATTTTCTAGTCTATATATAATAGTAATTAGATATCATTTATTAGATTTACATTCCCTTAATCATAAAAAAACACAAGTAAAAATAACCTTATATAATCATATTGTAACATTAAGCACTAAGTCTATATATAATATACAAAATACAATCACATACAATATTTATTCCATATATATGTACTAACATTTAAAACATGCAAAATTTAATGTCTAACTATAATTAAAATTTGAAACATATTAAATCTAACAATCCAAACATATAATGCATATAATATATTAAATATAATGTGGTGTGTGCATGGGTTTAGTAGTTCCTCTGTCATCCTTCACCATTTCCATCTAGGTCATCCTATCTGATGATGATATCCCTCCATCAAGTTTTGAAGGATGAACTCTCCTACATCTAACTCATGAAAATAATATAGTTAGTCAAATACATCATGATATATATATATATATATATATATATATATATATATATATATATATATATATATATATATATATATATATATATATATATATATATATATATATATATATATATATATATAATCATAAAATAATGCTACTATTGGCCAAATTTGGCCTAGATACCAAAATATGCCTAGAGCTTAGGTGAGGAGTTGGATAGAGTCTTGATTAAGGAGTGATCTCATGGAATAAAGAGCTGATAGACTTTAAGAAAAGATCAAGTCACTTGAAAATATTTTTAATCACTTTAAGCAAGCTTAAAGTGTGAATTTGGAAATCTTAAGGGACCAAACCATCATAGCACATCATATTGGAATAAACAGGTCAATTTGGTTACACATTTAATGAACACACTTGAGAAATCAATTAAACTCAAAATATTGCATGGAAATGATGTCTTTTATGCCAAGATCATCCTTTATAAATTTAGAGTCTTGATGAATTTTCTATCTCAAGATATAAGCCTTCAAATTAAAAATAGCAGAGTGGGACATGCATAGGGACATCAAGTTGAAACCATGGGAAATAGACATTTGAATTCAAAACCTTCAAAGGATCCTGAGGTTAAATGTAAGGCTAATAAGTGGAAATATCTTAGGTGCCCAAATCAAAATCAATGGCATGCGAATGAAAGATTGAGTCATTTGGCCCAAAAGGATCTATGACATGCATTCAATCATGCAAACAAAGATCAATGATGAGCATAAAGTCAACAAGTTAGAAGATCCTAATATTGGATGTGGGGTTGACAAGTGTCAAAATCATGGTGAATAAAAGGATCAATGGTTCAAATTCAATCAGGGAGAAGGATGATCGATGGCATGTATTTGACCATAGATAAATATTGATGATGCACATGAGGTCAAAAGGTCAAGGAACCTAGATTGCACATAAGGCCACCACATGGCATAAGTGCATAAACCAAATAAATATTTGATACTAGGGATCACATGAAGAAAATGGAGCTTCCAAGTGGTAAAATATAAATAGCAATCATAGATCAGTGGTCGATAATGAGATTCAAAGCTAGAGACTCCCATGAAGATCAATAGAATAGATTTGATCAAATCTTTAAAAAGCACATGATTAGGACACAATTCCAAACTTATAATGATCAAGTTTAAAAATAGAGAAAATAGCTCAAGAGGAAGCCATAGAGGCAAACACATTGGAGCCAAATATTTTACCACCTTGAGTAGGTAGAATACATAAATGTAAAATCAAACATGATCTAGGTAACCAAGAGCAGGGCTTTCAGGTTTGAATAAACACCAATAAAACTATGCTAAGATACTCAAGGGTTTTTAGACATAGGTTTTAATTTTTTCAGGTTTAAAAAAACCTAACCTGCATACCCTAATTTGAAATCATAACTACATGAACACCAATAATGGTGATTGGTTTTCATCCATGATGAGCCTACATTCATGATTTGGGAGTAATGGTAGAATTATGGCTATGTAAGAAATGTCAAAAGGAAAACTAATGAACAAGCTCAAGTGACTATCTAATAACATGAATAAAGTACTAATATATACCATGGTGGAGAGTTCAAAGGTCAAGGAAGACAATGGATCATTTAATGAAGTTTTAAAGTCTTTGAAAGTTATTCATTCCTCATAAATCATGACTCATCATCCTTAAATCAATGCCAATCGATCAAAAGTGGTTGAGCCTTATTCATTAATGGTTGTTTACTTAATTCCTTCTCTCTCCCCCTTCTTAATATACATTTCCCATTTATTATCCTTAAAAGGGGCTCAAAATAATTATCATTTTTTAGAGATAGATACTCTCATGCTTTTTGCTTTCCCAAGCCATGTCAAATTTTAATTATAACACCTATTTGATGTAATAAAATATTGATTTCCTCCATTTACAAGATAAATTTCAGTGTGTCTTATAAATTCATTAATGTGGTTAAGTGAATGTATGTTTTATTTACATCTATCTAAATTTCCTCACCTTCATGAAGTGTTTGTAGCTCTCACAGGTCATCCTAAGTGCATACATAGTTCATTTATTAGTTTAGAAGTGGATACTTGCCTTCCCACGCTATATTGATAGCTAGTTCATGTTTTTTTATGAAATACTTATGTGGAAGTGGTCAAGATTAAATGAAGTGATATTTAGTAGTCTTTATAGTGTCTCATAGTGTGTTTTGTGTAAGCATAAGTATTCAAAACATTTGGTGCATCACTTCCTTTATATGTTTTCATGTATTGTTGTCTATTTCTCTTCCTTTTCCAAGATAGAGATTAGTCTAGGTGATAGATCCAAAAGGAAGTTGAAATTCTCCAGAGGCTCAAACTCACCATAAGATAACCACATCTTGAGGTTTTTCTAATTTTGTGGCTTAATTAAAGGGAGTTTGAATAACTCTTTTCATGAGTGTAAATTAAGATCACAATAATTTATGTCATGACCAGTGGGACCCATTCTCATTGGGATAGCTAAATTTTGGAGTTGAGGAGGAACATTTGAAGTAGAGAAATAGATCCATCATCATCAAAAGATAAAGGTCCTTTAGATTATAGAATTCATAACATCATCTAAGAAATAATCTCATGCCAAAAGTTACTACAAGGATAACAAGTAAAGTTATTCCTCTTGAATTCATTGAGTTACCTTATACTTCATATAAAATAGTAAGGTTTAGTAGGATAAGACCACATCCTTAGAATAAATATTCATTTCCTAGTCATCCTATTATCCTAATTACTACAATCCCCACTATCTAGATGGTCATTAGAAATCAAGTGTTTATTCCATTCAATAGGGGTGGTCCATTAAACTTAGCCTAGTATGATGGAATTAATATATATTCCCTTAAAATTATTTCATTATTCTTTGGATAAGATCAAAAAATTGATATTGAACACATTCAATATATTTCCAACCTTTGCTTAGTTCATAATGTTGTTTAAGATAATGTAGCTATTAGACTACTTGTTACTTATTTTAAGGGAAAAGCACTACAATGGTATATAAACCTTACATTAAATTTAATTTATACCTAGGATGAATTAGGTGTAGGTTTAGTTAGACAATTTGAATACAAGTCTGATCACCTATCCTTAGTTAAACAATTAACTACTATAAATAGGTCTCTTCATGAGTTCATGTTTGATTTTAAACTTAGGTTCCAAAAAACATGGATGAGGATACCTAAATTGACTATACCATCCCTATAATATTCCTTATTGTAATATCTAAAATCCCTTAGCTTTGATATTAGTGTAATGATATAGTCCATGGGTGGAATTACCTTGCTAGATGCTTATGAAGTTGTAATAAGAGTTGAGCACAGATTAATATAAGCTGGTAAAATCTTCCCAAGGCCTCTAATCCTATATTCCTAGAATTTAAACCATATCCACCTCCTCAAGTTCCTCAATTTCCATCTTTATCCCCCATTCCATCCCCTAAAGATCAAGTTGTAACCCCTTATAGTCAAACTAGTGAGATTAGAGAGTTGAAAAGTATGTTATAATATTTTGGAAATGAAATAGTACAACTCAAAATATAGTATTACTATCCTAATAGGCCTTATCAAAAATAAAATAAAAACACATATCAATAATTTAGAGATCAAAAGCCTCCTTATCAAGGTTTTAGAGAAAATAAACCACCCTACCAACCACAAGGATCCATAACTCAAGCTAAACCATATGTAGGCCTTGATCTTAATGCACATTAATCTTCAAGAGATATTATTCTGACACCACCTCAAAACAACTTGATGAAGGATCCAAGTTGGAAACCAATTAATCTCAATGATGCTCAAAACCAAGCTTTGGTCTCACAAACCATCACTATACCATAAATGACACAAGAAGAGTTTTCTCTTTAGGGAGGTCAATACCAAGAGATAGGTTTGGCATCACAAGGGGATATTTGAAAATTTAAAGGGTATCCTAATTCCATTAATGTGAATTGGAAAATGGATGATCATATTACATTCAACCAAGTTTGTGAGACTAACAACATAGTTTCTCAAGTTGTAGCTCTAACTAAAGCAAAAAAAAGAGCCATTGATGAGACTCAAGATGTGAGTAGTACTTCAAGTACCCTTAATGTTTTTCCCAAGATCATAAAATATCAATTTTCTACCCTTACAACACACAAAAATCAGAATGCAGAGGTTGAGAAAGTTCCTTAAGTACCTCTTGTCTGTGAGCAACCAGTGGCTAAAAAAGTGTAGCCAAAGGTTAGTGGGGCCAAATTCAGCACAGTGGATAAAATGAATAATTATAATATTATCATTATCATGTGGGATTCCATATATATTCTAATATAAAATTATATTCTCATTCAATAACATTAAGCTGTCAAATTATCCCCAAAACTAGTAGAGAAAAAATGTGCTATTCTGACCAATTCAGATCAACCACCTAATTAAATAATTACATCAGGCACATAATATGGAAAAGATGGAAAAATATAAGGAAATATCACATAAAAATCTTCCTTTATATATTTATTTAATAGTTGGTGACACTTTGTCTCATAACTATATGGTGGATAGTGGAGCCAGTAACACTACTATGCCTAAGAAAATTGTAGATAAGCTTGGTCTTATTTATGAGCCAAACACTAAATTCATATTTAAATTATATGGATCCCCAATCAATATAGTAATATTTATCAAATATTTTAATTTAACACTACATGTTTGTCCCAATGTTACCATTCAACAGGATGTGGTTGTAGTGGATTTGCCTCCCTAGTTTGCCATGTGTCTATCAAAGGGCTTCACCTCAAATATTGGAGGATATTTATCAAATAATTAGACATATTTAGTATTAAAAAAAAGGTATGTTACTAAGGTAATAATAAATTTTTAACCCATATCATGCTTCCATTTGTGAGGCCAAATGTTGTAAACACTAACTATGTCATCTCAGATGAGGTGTTAGAAAATAGTAAAGTAAAAGGGGTATAACATTTAGATGGAGTTAAAAAAAATTTCCTTGATGAGTGGGATTATAAATTACATGAACATGATCCTTATTTTCTAATTTAAGAAGAGGGATTTGGTGTTTATTTCCTCCATGAGAATGATACACCATTTCTAGCCATGATGAAAGCTGATGAGCCTAGTGAGGGCCTATGCTAATTATACTTCGATGGGTCAAGGAATAAGCATGGTAATTAGGATAGGATGATGTTTGTTTCTATATTAAATCAAAGGTATTTCTCTTCTCTTAAGTTTTAGTTTTATTTTTCAAATAATGTTTTAGAATATGAGGCATTAGTGCATGGTTTGCAGTGGGTTAGAAAGATGAAAGTCAATACCTTGAAAGTATTTGGTGATAGTGAACTTGTAGTTCACTAAGTAAGAAGTATTAATGTATGCAAAAATTTATTTATTAAATCTTATAATCATAGGGTATGGGACTTACTTTAATATTTTTAGACTTTCAACATTGAGGTAATACCAAGACATGAGAGTAGGCATGCAGATATGTTAGATATCATTGAGGCACAATTTATTATCCCAATTAGTAATAAAAGTGACACAATTTAGTTACACATTAAGGTGTTTTTAATAGCTTATATCCAATATAACTATGATAATTTGTAAGTTTTTAAATATGAAAATCAAATTATTAGGTTCCTATAAGATGAGGCTGAGTTTTCCTCAAAAATCAATCAAAGTTATTGCAACAATATGATGATCAAATTATGTAACTAAAAACAAATCAGTTTCCCAAGGGATTGGTCACACTTGAGAACATATTTAGTGGTGATGATGAGTTGAGAATACAAAATTTATATTTGTTAACAAAGGAAGAACACTATGCCAATGTGGAGTTTGTAGTTGGTAAGAACTTGAAGTTGGGTAAGGTATGTACTCCTTCATAAAAGGAAGATTTTATTGAGTTATGTTTAATATTTGTTGATGTGTTTTCATGGCAAGATATTGATCTCAAGGGCTATGAATCAATCTTAGCTCAACACATCATTGAGATAGAGGCTGAAACTAAACTAGTAAGATAGAAATAAAGGCCTGTCAATCCAAAGCTTGAGCCTTTGATGAGAGTTGAGATTCATAAACTCATTGAGTTATTTATTATATTTCCAATCAAGCACTAAACTTGGGTGGTAAACCTTATTCTAGTACAGAAAAAGAATGGTGATATTAGATTGTGTGTTGAATTCTAAGATTTAAACAAGGCTTCCCTCAAAGATTATTACCCATTTCCATCTATGGAACAAATTATATAAATGGTTATAGGTTTAGAGATATTTTATTTATTGGATGGATATAGTGGCTACAATCAGATTTTGTTCAGGGAAAAGCACCATTCAAGAAAACCTTCACCATAAAGTAGGGGACATTTGCATATATAAAGATGCCCTTTGGTTTATACAATGCTAGAGCAACATTTCAAAGAGCCATGGATATGGAATTCCAATGCCTTCTCAAAATTTTTATACTTATTTATTTAGATGACATAATAGTATTCTCAAAGAATACAAGTGACTACCTGGTTTACCTCAAGCAAGTGTTTAAAAGGTGTATATAATTTAGGGTATCTCTAAACCCCAAGAAGTGTGTCTTCTTAGTTCATGAAGGTAAGCTTCTTGGGAATGTGATCTCGAAATATGGTATGAGCATAGACCCTGATAGGATAGATTAAATTCTTGCACTTTCCTTACCTAAACATAATAAGCCATTATAAAGGTTTTTAGGTAAAATCAATATTATAAGGAGATATATTTCATATTTTTCCACTTTATCTAAGCCACTTACATACATGATAAATAAAAACAAGAGCTTAACCTAGTCCAAGGAAGAAGTAGAGAGTTTTGAAGATATCAAGAGGGTCATAGCTAGTTCTCCTACACTCATAAACCCATATTTAACAAAGGATTTCATCTTGTACACTTATGCTAGCATGGACACCATTTTAGGAATTCTTATGAAACATAATCATGAGGCTTTAGAACAACCAATAGTCTTATTTAGTAAAGGCTTGGAAGAATATGAAACAAGGTACTCTTTCATTGAAAATCATGTACTTTTAACTATAAGGTCTCTTAATAAATTTAGATACTTATTGTCTAACAATAAGATACACCTAATGGTGGCCCATACAAGTATCAAAGAGTTTCTCTTGAACAAGGACATGAATGAGAAAAGAGTTGGTTGGATAAAAAAGGTAATGGAGTATGATGTTGAGATCAAGGTCACAAATTTGGTAAGAGGCAAGGGAATTTGTGATCATCTAGCCCAAAACTTACAAAAAGCTAATGGGGTGGTTATGGTGTTAAATGATTAAGAGGTTGTAGTTGACTAGGCCCCACATTTTAGCTATTTTTATGACATGGTAAGATATCTCCATGATGGTATTTATACACCTCATTTAAGTACTTCAAAAATAAGATATTTTAGGTTGAATTCAATTCCTTTTCTTCTTTTTGATGATTTTTTATTCAAGAAATATATCAAGGGCATGATACTAAGATGTATACAACCAAGCCAAACACAAAGATTGCTTTAGTAGTTCCATTATTGACATGGTAGAGGGAATTATTTGATAAATACCATAGCCCTTAAGATCATGAGAGGTGGATATTATTGGCTTGGCCTATTTGGTGATTGTCATACATGAGTTAGAAAGTGTAGATAGTGTGCTATTTTTGTAGGAAAAATGAAGCTTGCAGCCTTACCTCTCTAACAAATTGCAATAGACTATCCTTTTGTCCAATGGGGTTTGGAATTTATTGGTGTCATTAATCACCCTTCAAGTGTAGGCCATAAATGGATATTAACTACTATATATTACTTCACTAGATGGACAAAAATAGTAGCATTGAAAGAAGCAAATGAATCTAATGTTTTATATTTCTATTAAAGTTTGTTTACTATATTTGGAGTTCCTTCAAACATTATTTTTGACAATGCTACGAACTTTGTGGAAACTAGGATTAAATAATGGGTTGTTTAATATGGTCTCTATCTTAGCACTTCATCAAATTAATACCCACAAGGTAATGGCCTTATTGAGTCCATAAATAAGAACCTGTTAAAGATGATAAAAATAAATATTGAAGATAATTAGAGGTCATGGTATCTCAAGTTGAATTTAGCTCTATGGGTTGATAGGATCACCTATAAAAGATCAATAGCCAAATCTTCGTACAAGCTAGAATATGGTAAGGAAGCAAGATTACCTATCTCTCTTGAGTTTCCTAATTTAGAACTAATGCATCAACTTGAGTTGTTGTAAAATGATCCATTAAAGATTATGTATGATGAGATTATGGAGATATAAGGTTTAGAACTAGTCCATGTTGGCTATGGATCCCATCAGGCCCAAGTGAAGGGAAATTTTGATAAAAGAGCTTCTCTAAGAAGTTTTAAAGAAAGAGATTTGGTCTTTAGGTGGGATGAGGATAGAGATAAACTAGGAAGGCATACAAAGTTTTAATCTCTTTGGATCAATCCATACACAATCTCTAGTTGTCAATCCCATAATGCCTTCCAACTTTTAAAGATGGATTGTGAAGAGCTTCTTATCCCAGTTAATGGGATACATCTGAAACATTGCTACTAAGGAAGCTAGGTTCCCTGTACATAATTAGCTTTCTATTTTACTCCAAGTGATATTATATCACATTAGTTTTCTTGTGTGTTTCCCCAAATAGGTGTTTCTTTTTCACATTTTATTTGATTAGATTAGATTCCCTATTTTATGCATTTCCTTTCTTGTCTTGGTAGAATAGTTGTCTTTTAAGTAAAAAATATCTCTTATAGTCATCAATCAGATTTTTCATTGTTTATGAGTTCAAGATTCATATAAATTATCTATTTCCCAAGCATAGCAGGCATGCTTCCTAGCTAAATCACCAAATATGTTGGTCAAATTTGGCTTACATACCAAAATATGCCTAGAGCTAAGGTGAAGTGTTGGATAGAGCCCTGATTAAGGAGTGATCCCATGGAAGGAGATGAATTTTTTTATGAAAATATCAAGTCACTTTCAAATATTTTGATTCACTTTAAGCAAACTTAAAGTGTGAATTTAGAAATATTAAGGGACCATACCATTATAACACATCATGCAAGAATGAAAAGTTTAGTTTGGTTTCACATTTAATGAACACACTTGATAAATTAATTAAAGTCAAAGAATTACAAAAAAAAGATGTTTGTCATGCCAAGATAATCCATTACAAATTTGGAGTCTTGATGATTTTTCTATCTCAAGATATAAACCTTCAAAGTTGAATTAGAAGAGTGGGACATGCACGGGAACATCAAGTTAAAACCATGGGAAATAGCCATTTGAATTCAAAAGCTTCAAAGGATCCTAAGGTTGAACATGAGGTTAAAAAGTGGTAAGATATTAGGTACCCAAATCAAAATAAAAAACATGTGAATGAAAGCTTGAGTTATTGGGCCCAAAAATATATACAACATGAATTCAATTATGCAAAGAAAGATCAATAGCAAGCACAAAGTAAATAATGTAGAGAATCTTAAGATTGGATGTGGGGTTGACAAGTGGAATTATCATGTGAGTCAAAGGATAAATGGTGTGTATTCAATTAGGAATAAGGAGGATCAATGACACATTTTCAACCATAGATAAAGATCAATGGTGTACATGAGGTCAAACGGTCAAGGAGTCTAGATTGTATGCAAGGCTACCATGGTGGCATAAATGCATGAACTAGATGAAGATTTAAAAATAGGAATTATAATAAGAATGTGAATATGCCAAGTGGAAAAATATAGATAGATATAATGGATTGATAGTTGATAAAGAGAGTCAAAGCTACAAACTCCTACTAAGATCAATGGAGTAGATTTGATCAAATATTTAAAAGGCATAAGATGAGGACACAATTCTAAATTTACAATGGTTAGGTTTCAAAATAGAAGAATCAGATCAAAATTAATCCATGAAGGCAAACACATTAGAGCCAAAGATTTATTGAACCTAAATAGAAACAATACATAAATACAAGATCAAACATGATCTAGGTAACTGGGAGCATGCCCTTCATGTTTGACTAAATGCCATTAAAGCTCTGCTAAGTTACTCAAGGGTTTTTAGATGTAAGTTTTATCTTGTTTAAGTTTAAGAAAAATTAGCCTATAGACACTCATTTTAAATCATAGCTACATGAAAACCAATAATGGTGATTGGTTTTCATCTATGATGAGCCTATATTTAGGATTTAAGAGTAATGGTGGAATTATGGTTGTGCAAGAAATGTTAAAAGGAACACTAGTGAACAAGCTCAAGTGACTATATAATAGCATGAATAAATTTCCAAGATCAAGCATGGTGGGGAGTTTAAAGGTTAAGGAAGATAGTGGAACATTTAATGAAGTTCTAGAGTCTTTGGAAGTTGTTCCTTGTAAATCACAACTCAACATCTTTGAATCAATGTTAATCAATCAAAGGTGGTTGGGCATCATTCATTAATGGCTATTTGCTTAGTTACCTCTCTCCTTCTCCCATTTTTATATATATTCCTCAATCTTCTCCTTAAAATGGGTTCAAAATAATTCTCATTTTTTAGAGACAGATACTCTTATGCTTTTGGCTTACTTAAGGTATGCCAAATTTGTACTATAACACCTATTTGATACAATAAAATATTTAATTCCTCCATTTTTAAGTTAAATTGAAGTGTGTCCTATAAATTCATTGATGTGGTTAAGTGAATGTATGTTTTCCTTACCTCTGTCTAGGATTCCTCACCTTCATGAAGTGATTTATAGCTTTCATAGGTCATCCTAAGTACATACATAGTTTGTTGATTAGTTTGGAAGGGAAAATTATCCTCATATGTTAAATTAATATCTAGTTCATGACTTTTTATGAAATACTTATGTGAAAGTGGTCAATAGTAAATTAAGTGATATTTAGTAATCTTGATAGTGTCTCATAATGTGTTTTGTGAAATCATAGGCATTCAAAACATTTGGTGCATCACCTCTTTTATATGTTTTCAATTATTATTGTCTATTTCTCTCCCTTTTTCAAGCTAAAGATTATTTTAGGTGATAGATCCAAAAGGAAGCCATCCTTCTCTGGAGGCTCAACCTCACCAAGGACACCCACATTTTGAGATTGTTCCCATTTTTTGGCTTAATTGGAGGGATCCTGAAGAAATCTTTCCATGGGTGCAAATTAAGACCACAAAAACTATAAAAAATATATAAAATAATCATTATATACAAAATTCATAACTATTAAACTCATAATAATAGAATAATAAAATCTAAGTAACATACATCTATCCCACAACAACATCTAACTTAAAGTTTAGTTAAAAAATAACAGATCAATTTAACAACCATAAGAATCCATGGATAATTAGGTAAATTACTTAGTGATAAAATTAGGATGTAACATCCTTCCCACCTAAATTTGGTCATCATCTCAATGACACTTATTCAAAAAATAGTTCTGAATAACAAACATAGTTTATCAAAAAAATAACATATTATCTAGCATCAAATCAATCAAAAAAATGTGGAAATATCTTATAGAACATACCATAGTTCTCCTAAGTAGAACTATCCTCAAAGTATTGGTCCAAAAAGATGTTTCATTATGACACTTCTCTATTATGCAAATGAAGTTTTTGAGTGTCACTTACTCTGATTAGTTCTATCATGACCACCTTGGGATAAAAAACTTGTAAAACATTTCAATCTAACACATGCAAAGGATAAGCTATTTATTTTTTAAGATAAGACACATGGAATAAATTACGTAATAGAGATAGGGTTGGTGTTAATGCAAGCCTATACACTGTAGGATTGACCACTTATAAAACTTTGAAGGGTCCCATATATCTTGATGAAATTTTTGTTGACTCTCTGAATTTAATCAAGCTCTTTTATGGTTAAACCCATAAAAATACTTTATCACTCACTAAAAATTGCCTAGCTACTCTCTTTAGATTAACATAGCTCTTTTGATTATCATTGGACTTGACCAATATCTTCTTAATTTTCCTAACTTGCTCCTCTATTTTTGAAATCATCTCAGGTCTAAAGACTACCCTATATTCCAACCTATCCCAATTGATTTGTGTCATACACCTTCTCCCATAAAGTGTTTCAAATGGTGCCATCTTCAAAGTAGATTGGTATGTGTTTTTGTATGCAAACTTAACCAATGGAAGGTATTATTCCTATTTGTATTGCTAATCCATGTAATACATATGAATAATATCCTCTAACACTTAATTAACTCACTCAATTTAACTGTTAGTCTATGGATGTTATGGAGTGATATAATTTAGTTATGTACCCAAAGTTGAATTCAAAGTTAACCAAAATCTATAAGTCATTATTGGATCATGAATTGATATGATCTTCTCTAGAAAACCATGCAATCAATACACTTACTTTACAAATATCTTCATAAGAGTTGGTGCATCATCTATCAAATTTCTTGGTATAAAATGTGCTACCTCAGTTAGTTTATCAACTATAACCAAGATCATGTCGTGCATATTTGATGATAATGATAATCCTTGGATAAATTCCATATTGATCACCTACCACTTAACTTTTCTATGTCATGTGGATATAACAATCTAGCTAGATGCACATGTTAAATTTTCACTCATTAGCCTTATATATAATGTGACATAAATTTTGTTTCATCTTTCTTGATTCCCTTCTAGAAATAAAGTGGTATAAGCTTTTCCATTAGATTTATTACCCCTAGTTTTCATGAATATGAGGCATTGTGTAGTTATTTTAGCATTACTTTCCTCAAATTCTCCTAATCTGGCACATACATCCCTCCATTAAATCATAGAATACCATTACTCTCTCATTTGTATCCTTTATACCTAGGATTTTGATCATTATCATACAAATATTTCCTAACCTAATCATATAATTTGTCTCCTAGTGAGAACTCAATCACATAATCCCTAAAAGTACTCCTAATAGTAGCCATAACTACTATGTACCTTATATTAATTAAGGCATCAACTACTCTATTCTCTTTTCCTTTGATGTAATTGATATCAAAATCATAGTTACATAAAAAATATAACTACTACCTCTGATGATCATTCAAATTTGGTTGGGTGAAGATGTATTTGAGTCCCAAGTTATTAGTCTTGAGCTCAAATGATTTTACTAACAAATAAGTCTCCAAACTTACAAAGCATGAAAAATTTCTATAAGTTTGAGATAATGAGGGTTGTAATTCACCTCATAAGGATTCATATTCCTTAACTTATAAGCTTCTATGACTCATTCTAGTCCATCCCCAGATGCATCTATGATCACTAAAAATTGACCATTAAGATCAAGAACTCTTAATAATGGTGTTGAAGTAAATTTTTTTTTAATTATTGAAAAGCTACTTCACACTTATTTAACCAGATAAAACTTTGATTCTTACACTACAAAGAGGTAATCATATTAGTTATCTTAGAATAATTTGAGTTATCTTAGAATAATTTGAGATGAATTTCCTTTAATAGCCTACTAATCCCATGAAACTCCTTACCTCATGGACATTATTTGGTGACAACCACTCCATAATGTCTCTTATCTTATTTGGATCAATATAAATACCATCTACTAAGATAATATGTCCTAGACATCTCAATTTATTTTAGAAAAATGCACACATGGACAAATTTCCATACAGTATGTGCTTTCACAACCATTGTAAAACTAGCTCCAAATATTGAATATGCTCTTATTCATCCTTAAAATATATAATAATGTCATCTAAAAAGACTAAAGAAAAATGATTTAGGTAATCTCTAAACACACTGCTCATGAGATTCATGAATGTTTTAGGTGCATTCATCAATCCAAATGGTAACACTGTAAACTTGTAATTCCCATAGCGAGTTCTAAATGTCATCTTGGAATATCCTCATATTTTATTCTTAACTAATGATATCTAGCTCTAATTTCAATCTTAGAAAAGATCCTTGATCCTCAAATTTGATAGAAAATATCATCTATTTAAGGTAATGGATATATGTTCTTGATGGTTGCCTTATTAAATATTCTATAATTAATACAAAGGCAAAGAGTGTCATCCTTCTTATTAACAAAGACAACTAGTGTACCTCATGGTAACACACTTGGTCTGATTAACCATTTGGACAATAATTATTGAAGTTGTGCCTTCAATTCTACTAATTTAGTGGTTGTCATTTTATATGGAGCCTTGTATTGAGGTTATGATCCTATTTTGATATCCCTAGAGAAATCAAACTCCCTTTTAGGAGCAAATCCTAGTAATTCCTCTTGAAACACATCACAAAAATTCCTAAGGAAAGGATATTATTCAATTGATGGTTCTTTAGTTTCCTCCATTTCATTTGTCTTAATGATAAATTCTTTACATCTTTTACCTTGGGCCTTCCTAAGTTGAATTATAGAAATTTTCTTAAGACTTAAATCTCTTTTTTCACTCTAAATTATTATCTAATTTCTAGAATCATTAAGACACTCAACCCTTTTTAGATAGCGGTCAACCTTGGCCTTATGCTTCACAAGCCAATTGAATCATATGATCACATCATATGACCCTAGTGGTACTACATGAATATCCATAACCATTGTGAATTTTGGAAACCTAATTTCTTCTTCAACTAAACACTTGTCAACCTAGACTTTAGAATCATTACCATATTGTACCAACCATGGATTTATTATTACACCAAATTTTCTAGATAATTTATTTATAATCTTAGGAGATATAAATCATTTTATAGCCCTTATATCTATAAAAATGGAAACTAAATGTCCAAATAAAATACGTAACATTTCTATGGGAGAATCTTGGAATTTGTCTTTTTGATTATCAACTATCACATGAATACATTACTAAAAAGTTCCTTGTTGAAGGGTAAAACCTTTGTTCCTCAACATATCTTGGGTAAATTTATGTAAAAAATGTCCACTTCCATAGATGAAGTAACCTCCTCGTGGTCCTTTCCTATCAAACTATTAGTTTCCATTGAAACCTCTTTTGGAACCATTACCCAGTTTCTTGCTACCTAAACCACTATTGAATATGGTATTCTAACTCTTGAACAAATTATTAGAGTCTCCACTCTATATTTAGTTCTTATTATTTAAATTTTTTTTATACTTTTAAAAAAAATTATTAAACTTATCCTCGACTTAAGAAATATATTTCAAATTTTTCTCCTACTTGATTTCTTTCTCAAAAACTTGGTCCATGGTAGATGGTCCATGAATGTCCACTTCTCCACCAATCTAGGCTTTTAATCCCATGATTAACTTCTTAATATTAAACTTATCATATAATTGATATTTATGAACATATTTTAGAATTTTGATGAACTGTTCCCAATACTCATTCATCGACAAGTCTCCTTGCTTTAGATTTTGAAAATCTATCAATTTTTTATCAAAATATAACCATGGAAGCCACTATGATCTAAATAATATTAAAAAATACACATAAGTAGTAGTGGTCAAATTAATATTCATTTCCAAATTATTTTTATCTTACCATGTGAATTTTTCTCCATCCAATTGATAATCTCCCCAAATTCCCTTGGCGACTATTGACTAATTTGACCCCTTGGTCAAATAAGTCATCCCCCTATGTAAGTTCAAACTTCCATAGGACCCCTTAGGTTAATAAATTTCCATCATGGTCATTAGTAAGGTCAAAAACTATGTTTAATCTTAATCACACTTGATAAATTACCCTTATGTCATACTAGGCCACCTTTTGGGTCATTCTCATGAGCATTTCCAACTTCTTGTTGGCTCACCATGCAGTTGCTTTTCTAGCCAATTGATAGTCTCCCTAAATAGCCTTGGTGATTTTTGAATAATTTTAACCCCTATCAAATAATTCATCCCCCCATGTAATTTAAAAAATTCATATGGGCCCCTAGGTTGATAAATGTCCATCATGGTCATTAGTAAGGTCATAAACTATATTTCATCTTGATCACACTTGATAAATTATCTTTATGTCATACTAGGCCACTTTTTGGGTCATTCTCACGAGTTGTAAAATTTTCATAAGAATAAACATGTTTGAAGGAGTGGTATAATGTCCTATGTTTCATGTAAGAGTTAGATAATTATTTTATAACTAACATTCTGCAAGGATCAATACATAAAGAAGTTTAAATACAAAATAGGTAATTTTAGGTAGTTGTACAAACTATACAATAGTCTTGGTATGTGTGTCTACTTTAGAGTGACTCTTTATCTTCCTAAAACTCATATCCAGATTTAGATTGACTTTTAGGTTCAAAATGACCAAAACTAGTTCATCTATTCCATCACTTTCTTGTGCAAGTCAAACAAGATGAACTAGTTTTCTACTATTATAGATAGAAGGAGAAGAATTGGTCTAAATGCTTTTGGTGGATGTTATAAATCCTAGTGGTCTCTCACTCCATATAAATATTTATTAAATTGGTGAATTAAATGTCATGAATCATCTTCAATATTGCTACTACCTCTAAACTATCTTCACATTCCCATCACCTATAGGTTTTATCATTTGTGTGTATGATCTGATGTTTCCAAGTGTTGAAAGCATTCTTGTAGGGAATTTTATTCATCCTTATATGGTTTTAAATTTTATTTTTATTGTTTATATATGGATATGAAATTAGAATCACTCTTATTATGTTAGAAGTGAAAATATAGTGGTCTATATAATATGTTTCCAAGTTGTAGAGTTTCATCTTTTTTTAGTGGCTTTATATCAAGATATTACACTTGTGTTTCACCTTCCAAAACATGGAGGGTAAATTTTAACCATGAGTGGTTTGCATTAAAATAACTTCAGGGTTGATATAGGTAGGATTCTAAGAACATGAACAAGACTAAATAGAGCTTCAATACAAAGTCATATATAGTCAAGTGCGAGCATGTACAGACTATGGAGGAACCATTCAAAACCCTAATAGATATGTTGTATTCAATTCCATGACTTGAATGATGTTTCTCAAGTTATTTAGGTTTATTATGTTGATTCTAGACCATTCCAAGTAATATCCTTGGTGTAATATGGATAAAATTTGCCTAATGGTGTAGTTACCTTAATTTCTTTGAGTAAGGTCTTACCCTTACAATGTGTCACCTATAGGTAAGAGCTGATGATGTTTGAATAAATCCTATAGCTCCTATATTGTAGCCTAGATATATATGCTACATATTAACCTAAAGAGAAGGATTTTAGATTAATAGAAGGTGATGGTTGAGTGTATTCAAACTAGTTAGTTTTCCACTATAGGTTTTTTATGAAACACAATGATCTTGAGCCTAAATGAACATGTAGCATGTAACATAGACCTATAGTGAATTGTTGATAAGTGAGTGGGAATTTATTTCCAAGACAAATATGAATACATCTAGAGTGAAAAATGTCCTATTAACCTTCGAGGAAGTGAAAAGAGTACCATGCCCAAATTGATAAACACCTATAGGAGCTTGTTAAACTCTTGCTAATTGTCACCTATAGGTGACATAATCAAGCACATACAATATACCAATTTGGGTAGAAAAATGCAAGTTGGTTGGAAAAGATAGGTATGGATATGGTCAACTCACCCTTAGATTTTATTATATCACATTCTCATGTGATTTTTAGAAAGATAAAAATAGAGCATAAGTTTATCATATAGGGTTCTACCCTCATACCCAACTAAATTGAATTTTACTTATATTTTGTTGACCTAAAAAATAGTTTTGAGGATTTTGAGTGTTTAAGGGTGTTGGAGGAATTTACATGATTTTAAACTTGGTAAAAATCACAAACATGACCCAAATCATCTTTACATGACCTTAATTTGGTTAAATAGGATGGATATATGCTCTCTATTCTATCTTAGACAAAGAGCACTCCATGAGCTACAAAACTATATGTAGAGTACATGAAGTGTAAATGGATGAATGATATAGTCTTAGATACATGGTCAGACATTGTAAAGGGTTTTTATGAAGATAAACCAAGCAAAGATGAGACCTACAGTCATTAAAAAGCTTATAGAGGGTCAAAACATACAGTTAGACACAAACTAGGCCTAAAACCCTCATGACCTATATCTTGTCTAAAAAGACTACTTGAATTTTCTAAGCATGATAGATCCTTCATGGTAAGATATAATATGGATTTCGATCACTGGTTTATATATATTAACTCAAATTGATCATTTTTGACCTAAGACTATCTCAAACCTAGTGAGAACACATTATAAGAGCTTGATAGGCTAGTTTCATTCACTCACACCTATATAAAGGGAGTGACTAGTGACTCAAGGATATATGAATATTTTAATTTAGTCTCTATATCAAACTTAGTGTAATTGGTTTGGAAGTTAGATGTTAGGATTTTATGAACAATCATTAATAGTATAGACTATCAAAAACCCTCCTAATACCCTTATTCAAACTTGATTGGAAATATATGAATAGAAGTGCATATAAAAGTGGTAAAAATGGTAGTGTTTTGAATTGGTTTGGGACTCTTTTAGGATCTTCACCAACCAATTATTCTGTACTATCTCTTATAAATATAGGCCCAATTCTAGGTTTCTTACAAAATTTGATGTATTCTATGGGTGAAAAAGGGACTTGTTAAATGAGAGTCATTAAAAGAGGTCTTTAGAGACTTTTTTCAACTATACATACTCATATCTCACCTTAGATAGGCATGAAAACCTCTCTACCATCTCATTAATTACAGGCAATCTAAGTGAGATAGTGAGAAGACATGGTGACTGTTCAAAATGGGAAGTGAGAAACATGTTTTGAGTTTCATAAAGGTCTATTTGATATACTATAGGAAAAATATGTATTCAAAATTTGTCCTAACATCTCTTTAATACATATACACAATCAACTATAGGTCACTCAAACAACAAGTGTGAAGAAAAGTTGAGGAAGGCTAATGAGTGACTGTTAGGGAGTGAACACAAGTGTCAAGAAGAGATACCATCAATTGAGGAGTGTAGAAGGATGTTACAAAATTGTTTCCACATTTTCATGATAGTGAAAAGGTGTCAAATATCCCTATGGCAGTTTTAATTAGTCAAGTGAACTCATCACCAAAGGATAATTTCAAATAAGAAGATGAAGTGTCTCTATGCTAATTTGAGGGATAATGATGAATTTGTGATGAAAACTTATCCAATACCACTTCACAACTTATTTTCAACCACGTTATATCAATTCATAACTAGTTTACATATTTTGACACATGGACTTGTGATCCTTCCACTTCTCTTCTTTTCTCTTCTCCTTTTCTATATTAATGTAAGCCATTTTGGCAATTCTATCTAGTACACACCTCGTATGGTGAAGAACTACTAGTTTGAAACCTTGTTTTGTCATTTGAATAAATTTTTGAAGTTGATTTATTCTTTACACATCTTGTCTAAGTATCTCAAGTTGTGTATTTGAATGACAAGTGATGAATATTGTTTCTCATTACTTTCTTTCTACCCTTGTATGCATTGTGTGAGTGACATTTCTTCTAATAGGTATTATGGAGTGTATTATTTGTTAATGTGTACTTGAAGTGTGAGAGTTATTAGAAGTGTCTAGTATCAAACCTTATTTTTACCCACCTCTAGTTATGCATTATAATCTATATTTATGACAAACACTTATGTTAGAAGGTCACAAAGTTGAGGTCAATTTTAGTATCTTTCTCTCTTAGTATATATGAAAGTGTGTTTGTGGAAAAATATTCTGGTGTATCACCTCATTATTATTGGTTAATTTCTATTACTTTCTTCAGTTTTCACCCCAAATTGACTAGTCTAGTGTAGTGTGTGAGCTTAAGAGATAAATCTAGGGAGGTATCCATTTAACCTAAAGGTTTACCTATTCTATAGGCAACCCACAGGCTTAGAGGTAATCCCATGTTGTTAAAATGTGGTTGAGGCTTTAACACCCTCTCCTAGGGTGAAATATTTGGTTAAAATTGTTTTAGCATATGTAGTGGGACTAAGGTCTAAAAGAGTAGAAGAATTATTGGTGTGTTCTTTCTACTATCAGATTTTGGAAGCATGTAAATAAACACCAATGATGACTCTAAATGCATCATCTATTTGTGAGAAGCCTAGGTACCTATTTGAAAATATTTTATCAATTCATGTGTTCCTTTTGATTAATGAATTTGACATGGATAGATATGTTCAAAAATCCTATTCTACACATCCCTATTAAATTTATTATCTAACATATAGTCAACCTATTCCTCCACCATATGGTCATGAAGTTGTTGAAGAGTCTTGTGAGGAAGCCTATGAATAAGTTTGTCAAGGAGATAAGTTTAGAGATCTTGAAAAAGAGATCCAATCTCTTAATCTCCAAGTTATTAAAGAAGAATTTAAGGCTCTTAAGATGCATATTCTTGAAAACATCCTTTCCCAATAGCCATGTCCATCTTATCAAACTCCTATACAAAATTCTCAAGGTCCATACCAAAACCCATACTCTTCTCCTCCTCCTCCAATTCCAACTCAAGATAAGTCCTTGTTAGTACTCATGCCAAATTTTCTAAAGTCAAAAAGGTTGATGAAGAGATGGGATAAAGAGCTTGTTGTAATTCTTACTCATTTCATAGAGACGATGAGAAAGGTTGTCCAATTAATTATGTACAAGTGGAGTTTGTTTGAAGAATAATCCAACTACATCATTAGTGATTAATTACATGAAATTAGATGTTACATTCAATGATAGATTGATATAATTTCAAGGTGGGAGAATTAAGACGTTCAAAGGTAGTTTGTAGCTATTAAAGAGCCTCATGAAAGCTTTGGAGGAAGTGAAATTCTTTTTGAAGAACAAGTATATCTCTCCCATCTTAAAGTGTTTTCATATGTTCCATGCTAGTCCTCTCATACTTCTCATATTCATGAATAACCCATGCAATCTCCAAAATATCCTAATAGCCTCAATGTTCCAACTTAGAACCAAGTATGTGATGATAAGAATGAAAATTTAGTGTATGGTCAAACCACTTTACCTTCCCTTCAAAAACCTATGCCATTTCCATATTGGAAGTCTATATAAGAAGTTTTTAAACATGAAATAGAATCCTTGGTGGAGGAAGTGGAGGTTGAATTTGTAGCTATGGAGGAGTTCCAAAAAGATAACAAAAATCATGAGGTACTTGTTGAAGAAAATGACATGTATATAACCCAATAAAAACTTCTCTCCCTTTAAGAGTTATTTCAAGTGTTTCAATCCATCCCCATGTCCATTCATATCCCCTAAATCACACATACTAATATCTCTCCAAACCATGACCCAATTTATTACCCTCCCACCTCATTCCCTCTTGAAGGAGAACCCATATTATGAGATGCAAACAAAGAAAAAAAACTCTATGTATAGCTGATAAAGAAGATAACACAAGAGTTTGTGAAGAAGAGATCACCATTAGGACTCCACTTGGTGAGAACAAGCACAATGAATCCTTCTTGAGTCAAGAAAGAGAAGATATAAATGAAGTTTTAGTTGTCCATAAAAATCTTGATCAAACTATATGGTAGACCTATTAAGAGATCTTCAATGAGTATGAAAACCTTGAGAGTTTAGTCCTTGAAGGAGAAAAAGATGAGTTTTTGAGAAAAGAATGAAAAGTTCTTATTGAACAACCATGTATTGAGGAACATCATGAAGTAGTCTATGATGATTATGATAGTTAGGAACTTGACTAAGAAGATGACCTTGAATAAGTGATGGTTCTCAAAGAGAAAGAGAGAAAAGATGACTAGTTGTAGAAAATTGAGATATTTAAACTTAAATAACTTTGTAATATTGAAAGTTAAGTGCATAATAAGATAGAACAAGATGTCCTCTTGGAGGACAATGACCAAGATTGGATTGAATACATAAAACTACTTGATGAGATTGAGGACTTTATAGTTGGTAATAAACCTAATCTCATTGAGAGTACCATAGAGGTCAAGAAAACATGCCTTGTTGAAGCACTATTAGAGGTTACAGCTAAGGATTCTCATGATAAGGTTAAGCTTGTTTAAATGTAAGAGGAATTCACCTTCATAGGTGATCTATTTTTAGATTCCTTGATAGTTTTGAAGGTCATGCCAAAGAGGTTGACAAACATAAAGAAGTTGCATCTATCAAATAAAATGATCAAAAGATAGTTTTCCTCATGAACTCCTCTATATCATGGACAAAGATATGATGTCAATTTCCCCTTTGATCTAGGAGGATAAACGTGCTTTAGGTTAGTCTATACATAGTTTAGTTTTCTTATGTTGTGTGTGTTTTCCCCAAGTGTTCTTGAGAACACAAGTGTGTGTCTTTATCTTGATTTTTTTGTTTTTTCCCTTTTATATTTGGTGTTTTTTTTATGTTTGATCAAATACTTGACAGTGTCAAAAGTGGTGTATAGGTGACTCCATTGCCCAAGTATAGGATAAGGCAATTGGTATTTAGCATAGCAAGTATGTTATCCCTAGAAAATCACTAAAATGTTGACTAATTTGACTCAATGGTCAAATAAGTCAACCCCCCATGTAATTAAAAACTTCCATAGGTCCCCATAGGTTGATAAATTTCCATCTTGGTCATTAATAAGGTCAAAAACTATGTTTTATCTTGATCACACTTGATAAATTATCCTTATGTCATACTAGGACACCTTTTGGGTTATTCTCATGATTTGTATGGTTTTAATTAGAATAAAAGTGTTTAAAGGAATGATATAATGTCCCATGTGTCATGTGATATTCCAAGAACTATTCTATAAATGACATTATATAAGGATCAATGCATAAATAATAAGTTTAACTATAAAACATGCAGTTTTGGGTAGTTATATGGACTGTACAATAGTCCTGGCATATGTGGCTACTTCAAAGTGAATATTAAGATCCCAAAAACTCATATACATGTTTATATTGCCTTTATAGGTTAAAAAATGATCAAAAATAGTTTACCTATTCCATCACTCTCTTGTACAAGTCAAACAAGACCAACTAGTTTTCTGCTACTATGGATAAAAGGAGAAGAATTGGTCTAAATGATTTTGGTGGCTGTTATCACTCCTAGTGGGATCTCACTATATGGAAATAGTTTTTATATTAGTTAATTTATCTTCATTAATCATCTTCAATACTGATACCACCTCCAAACTATCCTCACATTTCCATCCCCTGCAAGTTTTCTCATTTATTTGTATGAGCTGATATTTCCAAGTGTTGAAAAAATTCTTGTAGGGCATGTTATTCATCCTAAAATGGTTTTAAAATTTGGTTTTCACATGTGTATATGGAGATGCAAGTATAATCAACTCTCCTTATGTTTGAAGTGAAAATATAGTGGTTTGAAGAATATGTTTCTAAGTTTCAGAGTTTCATCTTCTGTTAGTGGATTTATATCAAGATATTACACTTGTGTTTTACCTATGAAAACATTAAGGGTAATTTTTTTCAATTTATGGTTTGAATTTAAATAAATTCAAGGTTGATATAGGTGGGATTCTAAGACAATGAATAATATTGAACAAAGCTTCAATACATAGTCATCTTTAGTCATGTGTGAGAATGTACAGACTATAGAGGAATCATCTAAAATATCAAGAGATATGTTGAATTAAATTACATGAATTTAATGATGTTTATCAAGTCATTTAGGTTTATTGTGTTGATTCTAGACCAGTTCAAGAAATTTCCTTGGTTCAAGATCGAGAAAAGCTACCTAATGGTGGAGTTACATCTTAACCTAGATGATGTTTGAATAAATACTATAGCCCCTATATTGTATCCTAGACATAGATGATACATATTGAACTAAATATAAGGCTAATAGATTGAGAGAATGTGATGGTTGATTGGCTTAAACCCAACCAATTTCCCACTATAGTTTTTTAGTGAAACATGGTGATCTTGAGCCTAAATGAACCTATAGCATATAACATAGACCTATAGTGCATTGTTGATAAGTGAGTGGGAACTTGCTTAAAAGATAAATATGAATACATCCAGAGGTAAATATTTACTAGTAACCTTAGATGAAGTGAGATAAATACCATAACTAGATTGATAAACACCTACAAGAGCCTATTAAAATCTTCTTAATTGTCACCTACATATGACACAATCAAGCACATACAACAGACTAGTCTGAGTAGTAAAATGCAATTTGACTGGTGAATATAGGTATAAATATGATCAAACCACCCTTATATTTTATAATATCAAATTATAATGTGATTTTCATAAATAGAGAAACAAATCATAGGTTGATCATATAGGGTTTTACCCTCATACCCAACCAAATTGAGTTCTACTTGTAGTATATACACCCAAAAAATAGTTTTGAGGAGTTTGAGTGATTAAGGGTGTTATAGGTAGTACCAAGATTTATAATGTTTTAAAAAAAACCATCATGACCCAAATAATCTTTTCATGCCCTTACTTTGGTTAAACAAGCTAGAGAGATGCTCTCTATTCTATCTCAGATAGGGAAAACTCCATGAGCTATAAAATTATAGGGAGAGTACATGAAGGGTAAATGGATGAATGAGATAGTATTAAATACATTTTGAGACACTATATAAGGTTTTTATGAATATTAACCAAACATAGAGAAGGAACTATAGACATTGGAAACTTATAGAGGGTCAAAATATATAATCACACATAGACTAGGCTTATTAGGCCTAAATTAGGCCTAAAACCCTCATGAACTCTATCTTCTTCCATATGACTACATGAATTTTATAAGGAATGAGATATCCTTCATGGGAAGATATAATATGGATTGGGATTATTGGTTTTTAGGTAGTAACTCAAATAGGTCATTTTTGACTTAAGACTATCTCAGACCTATTTAGAATGCATTGCAAGAGCTCGATAGGCCATTTTCATTTAATCACACATGTATGGAGGGACTAAATGGTGACTCAATGAGTTAAGAATAGTTTAAGAGGGTTTATATCTCAAACTTATTAGATTTGGTTTGGAATTTAGACGTTATTATATTATTAACAATCCTTAACAGTCTAGGTTATCAAAAACCCTTGTAAAACCCTTATTTAAATCCAATTGGAAAGATATGAATGGAGGTGCATATATAAGTGGTAAAATGATTGGGATATTGTTTTTAAATAGTTTTTGACTCTTCCAATATCCTAAAAAAAATTTCCAGATCTCTTGTACAGATAAGCCCAATTCTAGGTTTATTGTAGAATTTGATGTATTCTATAGGTGCAGAAGGGACTTGTTCAATGAGAGTCATTTAAATAGGTAATTAGAGAATTTTTTTAACTATAAATATTCATATCTCACATCAAACATATATGGAAACCTCTCTTCCATCTCATTCATTGTAGGTAGTCTAAGTGAGTTACTAAGAAGACAAGGTGAATTTTTAAAATGGGAAGTGAGAAGCATGCTTTAAGTTTCATGAAGGTATATTTGATAGACTAGAGGAAAAAATATGTCTTTAATAGGTGTCTTAAAAAATCTTAAATACATCTACATAAACAACTACATGTCACTTAGATAACAAGTGTGAAGACAAGTTGAGGAAGGCTAATGAGTGATTGCTAGGGAGTAAACACGAGTGTCAAGAAGAGAGCCCATTAGTTGGGGAACATATAAAGGATGTTATAAAATTTTCTACACCTTTTCATGATAGTGAAAAGGTGTCAAATATCCCTATGATATTTTTAATTAGTCAAGTGAACTCATCACCTAAGGATAGTTTCAAATAAGAAGATAAAGAGTTTCTATGCCAATTTTGTTAAGCACAAAATTTACTGAGGGGGTGGAACCACTTAATCATACATTCAAGATATGAAATAAAACTAAAACAATAATTTTCACCATGTGTGTGTGTGTGTGTGTGTGTGAGAGAGAGAGAGAGAGAGAGAGAGAGAGAGAGAGAGAGAGAGAGAGAGAGAGAGAGAGAGAGAGAGAGAGAGAGAGAGAGAGAGAGAGAGAGAGTAGATTTTTATGTGGAGGGAAAAACCATGGAGAAAATTCTCAAGTATATGAATGAGCACCAAATCAAAATACAAAGTTCACAAGCACCAACTTGTAGGATCACCAAACCTTTTGGTGAGCACCAACACAGTAACTATTTTTTAACACCAACCCATAAGAGCACCAACCCCTTGCAAATTTTTTTGAGCACCAACCCACAGGTGCAACAACCCATCTTGTGTATAAAACATAGCTATCTCTCAATGTTTTTAACTCAATATATGATATAAATCTACAATATCTCCTACTTTTATCTCTCCAAAAAAAATACAAAACATGCACTCTCTTGCATATTTAAAATGGCTTCTCAATCCTTTATTTATATCTTTCCAAATGACCTTTGGCATTCACTCTTTGTGACCCTTCAATCCTCATGGAAAATGGCACCAAACTTGCATGACCCTTCTTATCCTTGCATTTAAAAATTCATATGGTGACCCTTCATAAGCAAAAGCATCCCTTCCTATTTTGTCTTTATCTTGGTGACTTTTCATATTCCTCAAAGTGTCCTTTCATGGAAAAATGTGCCATACCTCTTTTATCTTCACATGGTGACTCTTGGAATTCATCAAGATGACTCTTCATGAGAAAATGTGTCCCATTCCTCTTTCATCTTTTACCCCGTGACTCTTTGACTTCTCCATGGGACCTCTTTTGACTTATATGCAACTAAAAATATATTCATTACTAGTAAATAAATATTAACACACATTAGCCAAGATATAAATATTAAAAACACCATAAAATGCAATGGGGCCTTTATCACCAATAATGCTAGACCTTTGACATCAATGACAATATTTCTAACAATCTCCCCCTTTGTCATTAATGGCAACCTCAAATTGAAACTTTCACATCCTAAAAAATGCACATACTACCATCTAAATATCATATAGTAACTCCCCTTTAATGTAATATCCTATACCTATTCTCTGTACCTATTTCTGAACCTATACCTATTATTCTCCCCCTTTGACATTAATGGCAAAGGGCCTACCTAGAGCTAACAATTAGATCCCCCTCAACTGATGTTGAACCTGAATGGCAAGAAGTAAAAAAAATACTCCAAACTTCTCTCATAGATACTCAAATGTGTCTTTTGGTAGTGCCTTTGTGAAAATATCTACAATCTAATTTGTAGTACTGATATACTCCATCTTAACCTATTGATCTACAATTTGCTCTCTCAAGAAGTGATATTTAATGGAAATATGTTTTGTTCTTGAATGCATCACTGGATTCTTTGAAATATTAATATCACTTGTGTTATCACAAAAAATAGAAATAGGTGTATCATACATTACCTTGATATCTTCCAAAGTTTGCTTCATCCAAAGCACTTGATTACAACACAATACCACTGATATATATTCTATTTTAGCTGTAGAAAGTGTTATTAAATTCTACTTATTAATTAGCCATGATACTAAGCTATCACCAAGGAAGAAATCTCCTCCACTTGTACTCTTTTTATCATCTAAGCACCCTGCCCAATCTGAATCTATATAAGCAACCAAAGTGAAATCTCTACCTATGGGATACCATATTTTTTAATCTAATATCCCCTTGATATATCTAAATATTCTCTTTACCAACTAAACATGACTATCTTTTGCATATGACTGATATCTTACAACCATACTTACTACATACATGATGTCTAGCCTTAATGTTGTCAAATATAAAAGACTACCAATCATAGATATATAAAAAGATTGATCTAGAATAGGTGAATCTTCATCCTTAATCACCTTATTTCCTATACACATTGGTGTGCCAACTGATGCATAATCCTCAAAACCAAATTTACTCAAAATTTCCTTGGCATATTTACTTTGAGATATGAAAATTCCTTTATCTGACTGAAATATTTGTAATCTTAAGAAAAATTAAAATTCTCCAAACATAGACATCTCAAATTATTTTTACATATTATCAAAAAATTCTTTTTTCATCTTTTCAATATTTCCTCCAAAAATGATATCATCAACATATACTACAACAATTAATTGATGCTCACCTTCTATTTTGATGTAGAGATTACTATTAGCAAATCCTCTCTTGAAACTTTGATCCTACAGATACTTATCAAGTCTTGCATACCAAGCTCTGGGAGCTTGTTTCAATCCATACAATGCTTTCTTCAATATTCTTACATGGATACTAATATTTGAGAGAATAAATTCCTCATGATGCTTAATGTAGACCTCTTCTTCTAGATTCCTGTTCAAGAAGGTAGATTTGACATCCATCTAAAACACTTTAAAATTTTTAAACACTAAATATATACGAAACATTCTAATATCCTCTAACCTTGCCACTGGTGCAAAAGTTTCTTCAAAATCTATTCCCTCAATCTGAGCATATCCTTTAAATACTAATCTTGCTTTATTTCTAGTCACTTCTCCATTTTCATTCAACTTATTTCTATAAACCCATTTTGTTCCTATCACATTATGATCTTTTAGTTTAGGCACTAATTCCAAAGTATTAATATTTTTTATCTAATTTAATTCTTCATCCATAACCTTAACCCAATTCTTATCATGTCTAGCTTCTGAAAAAGTTCTAGGCTAAATTTTTGATAACAAAGAGAAATTAACTTGCTCAGATTCACTTACCATCATTCTTTCAGTGTGAATTCCTTCATTTATGTCCTTGATGATGTCACTTTCATTATGATTTATCTAAACATATTTAGATGGATTTTTGGTGTCCTTTTTCTCCTTCTTATCTTCATCTGATTCTTCAAAATCTTCCTCTTCAATGATTTTAGGAATGTATATTGGAACACTGATTCTTTGTGTTCCATATTCTTCTATCCTGACACTTGCACTTTCAACAATTTTTTTGGTTATTTTTAATTACATTTATAAAATTTAATTTTGAAAGAATAACCAA
This sequence comes from Torreya grandis, assembly GCA_037957365.1. NCBI lineage: Eukaryota > Viridiplantae > Streptophyta > Pinopsida > Cupressales > Taxaceae > Torreya > Torreya grandis. Next base: position 98,505 of record JARHVA010009716.1, read on the forward strand.
GAAATATACCTTCATCTGCTCTAGATTCAAACTTACCAAGCTTTTCATTGGTTCTCTTTATGAATCATCTGCTACTAAAAACTATAAAATAATCAACTATTGCTAGTTTGTCTTTCCATAACTCATAAGGAGCCTTGTCACTATTGAATCTCAATAATAATATATTATGAATATTAACTACTATAAAAACTACCTCTCTCCAATATTTATCTGCTATCTTGGATTCATTTAACATTATCCTTGCGATCTCCTGAACTGTTCTATTTTTATATTTAACTACTCCATTTTATTGTGGAGTTCTAGCTGCTAAAAAATGTCTCTTTATTCCATGGTCTTAAAAAAACTCAATAAATTGATCTAACATTAATTCCCCTCATTGATCTGATATTGGACACTTAATATTCAAATTGGTTTCATTCTCAACTATTGCTTTGAATGCTTTAAATGTCTGAAAGCTTCTAATTTTTTCTTTAAAAACATTACCCAAGTCATACGTGAAAAATCATCAATAAGTAGCATAAAATGTTTCTCACATTGAGTTATTTGAGTTCTCATAGGTCCACATAAATTAGTGTGAACAAGCTCTAGCATCTGATTGGTTGATTACTCTTTTATTTTGAAACGCCTTCTAGCCTACTTCCCATGCTGATAAGGTTCACAAAGCGTGTCAGATGGATTTGTAATTTTTGGAAGATTTTTGACTGCCTGCTTCTTGATGATGTTGAAAAGATTTCAAAAATTTATGTGCCCCATTCTCCTATGCCATATCTAAATTTATTCAATCTAACTCAAACAACATCTTTGACCTTTGATATCTGATAGCATATACAAATTATTGCCTATTCTTTGAGCATCTGCAACCAACACATTTGAATCTTTTCTTCTAATTTTACAACCTTTTACATAAGAATTTAGTGTGTTCCCCAAATCACACATTTTAATTACACTCAAAATATTATGCCTAAGACCTTCTACATACAAAATATTTTCAATTTTAGTTATACCATTATCCAAACTTAGTGTACCTTTTCCATCAATTCTGACAGTAGTATTGTCTCCAAATTTCACTATGCCACCATTGATCTTCTTCAAGGTTATGAGCTTGATTTTCTCTCCTGTCATGTGCCTCAAACATATAATATCAATGAAACATGGATTTTATTCATTTTTTGCATGTAAATTTGTTTATACCAACATAGATTTTTTAGGTTGTTTCCTTTGCCATGAACCTATCTAAACTTTCTTCTTAATGAATTGAGCCTTGAAAATTTGGTCCTTCTTGACTAACTCAAACATGTTTCTATAATACCAAGATATATGTACAAATTTATTTCACTTATAACATATTATGGCCTCTTTATTAAAGCCTGATAGATGAATAAAAGAGTTATGGCTTCTGCTTGACTCTGTATGAATTTCCTTCTCCTTATTTCTAAAATTGTTAGCCCTTTTTTGAAATTCTATTTTCTTATGACCATATCCATTACAATAAAAATAATAACTAAAAAAATAGGACCTATTTTATATCTCTAACCTGATTGCCTTTTGTAGCTATGTTCCCTCCAGCCTTCTTTGTTTGAGATGTCCTCTGTATTCTTAACTTCTTCCCTTTTTATTTCTTCTTTTGTAAGAGCTTCATCATAGCTCTTTCCTTTTTCTTTGTCTATGAAAGTAGTGACCTCCTCTTTCTCTTTTTAAAATCCAATACATGTTTTATCTGACATTGATATTTGATTTCTAATATCTTATTCAATATATTAGTGCTATTCTCAAATTTTAAATCATTGGTTGCTCTATCATTAATTGTTTTATTTGTTTTCTCAAGATCTACTTTTAATGAAGAAATTTTAATAACATACCTTTCACATTATTCACTTACTATTTTCAACTATGTCATTAGATCTTATTCATTCTTACTAGCTTCTTCAAAGTGTGCTTGTAGATCTTAAATTATTTCCTTTGACTCTTTTTCATTTTTCTTGATCTGGAACTTTAATATTTAATTCTTTTTTTCAAGAGATTTTAACTCTTCTAAGGCACAAATGAGTTCTCCTTCTAGATTCACTTTAGATTCATCTTGTTCTTCTTCTTGATCATCTATACTTTTGCTTATGGAGGCATATTTATGTATAGCCATGAATAAAATCTCTTCTTCTTCTGAATCACTGACTCCACTATCTTCGGTTGAGCTAGGATCTTTAAAATACAAAATCTTCTTCTCAAATCCCTTCTTGAATTTACCTTTGAAATTATTCTTGTATGTATACTTTCCTTCTTCATTGTCATCATTACCCTTATTTGGGTATTTAGATACAAAATGTCTAATATTTTTATAATTAAAACATTTAAAAGGTAATTTTCCTTGATATTTACCTATGCCCTTTTTTGTCTTACAAATGAATAGAGCTCCATTGTCATATTCATCATCGCTAGAACTATCACTTGATTCTTGAATCTTATCCTTCTCTTTCTTTGATGTTTTGAAAGAATCTTCTCTTTTTAAGGGTTTATCTTGTTCAGTCTACATCTCATATTCCATAAGAATACCATGAAGCTCATCCATCTTTAGCTTGGCTATATTCTTCATCTCTTCAATTACTAAAATTTTTGCATCATATCTCAATGGTAGAGATCTCAAAACTTTTTGAACCACAATTGATTCTTATAAATTTTTTCCAAGACCTTGAATTTGATTAACTATTTGATCAACCCGCAAAAGACAACTTGCTATATTTTTTTCTTCTTCCATCTTCAAACTCTCAAACAATATTCTAAAAGTCTGAAGCTTAGCTTGTGAAACCTTTCCATCACCTTTGTAAACATTCTCAAGTTTTACCCAAGTTTTATGAGTAGATTTACATTGCATAACTTTAATAAATTTTGATTCACATAAACCACACAAAATAACATTTAAAGCTTTATCATTATTTTCACTTGCCTTCTTTTCTACTAGAATAGTTACAAGTGTTTATGGCTATTCATATTCCTCTACCACTGCTTGCCATATGTTGAATCTAAGGGCCATAAAATAAGTCTTCATCTTTATGCTCCAAAAAACATAATTCATCCCATCAAATAAAGGTGCCTTATTTGTAGAAAATCCTTCATGTGATCCAGCCATCATGTTTTCCCCATCTACCTTTAAGCTGTAAAACGTTTTCAAAAGGAACCTGCTTTGATACCAATTATTAATCATGAAATATACTAAGAGGGGGGGGGTGAATCAGTATATTATATATCTTTTCACTTAATCTAATTTATTTTCTTTAACCACTTAATCATGCATTCAAGATATGTAATAAAAATAAAACAATAATTTTCACCACACGAGAGAGAGAGAGAGAGAGAGAGAGAGAGAGAGAGAGAGAGAGAGAGAGAGAGAGAGAGAGAGAGAGAGAGAGAGAGAGAGAGAGACCATATTTTTATGTAGAAACCCAAAGTGGGAAAAACCACAAATAAAAATCTCAAGTATATGAATGAGAACCAACTCAAAATATAAAGTTTGCAAGCACCAAATTACAGGAGCACCAACCCCTTTACCAAATACCAACACAACAACTATTTATGAGCACTAACCCAAAAGAACACCAAATCCTTACAAATATTTGTGAGCACCAACCCACAAGAGTACCAACCCCTCTTGTGCATAAAACACAACTATCTCTCAATGTTGTTTACTCAACAAATGATATAACTCTACAATATATCCTAATTTTCTCTCTTCAAAAACAAATACAAACCATGTACTCTCTTGCATATTGAAAATGACTTCTTAATCCTTTATTTATATCTTTCCAAATGACCTTTGGCATTCATTTTTTTGACCCTTCAATCCTCATCGAAAATGGTGCCAAACTTCTATGACCCTTCATATCCTTGCATTTGAAAAGTCATATGGTGACCCTTCATAAGAAAAATCATCCTTTCCTCTTTTTTCTTTATCTTGGTGACTTTTCATATTCCTCAAAGTGTCCCTTCATAGAAAAATGTGGCATACCTCTTTTGTCTTCACATGGTGACTCTAAGAATTCATCAAGATGACTCTTCATGAGAAAATGCACCCCATTCCTCTTTTGTCTTTTACCCCATGACTCTTTGACTTATCCATGGGCCCTATTTTGACTTATATGTAACCAAAAATATACTCATTAATATTAAATAAATATTAACACACATTAGCCAAGATATGAATATTAAAAACACAATTAAATGCAATGGGGCCTTTATCACCAATAATGCTAGACCTTTGACATAAATGACAATATTTCCAACAAATTTGAGGTGAAATGATGCATTTGTGATGAAAACTTGTACAATACCACTTCTTAAATTATTTTCTACCTCATTCTCTCAAATTTTAACTAGTTTCCATAGTTTGAAACATGGACTTGTGACCCTTCCACTTATCTTCTTCTCTCTTTTCTCCTTTGCTCTATAAATGCAAGCCATTTTGGTCATTATATCTAGCACAAGCCTAGTATGGTGAATCCTTGCTATTTTGACACCTTATTTTGTCCTTTAAATAAAGTTATGAAGTTGATTTATTCTTTTCACATCTTTTCTGAGCATCTCAATTGGTATATATGAATGATAAGTGGTGAATATTATTTTTCCTTGCTTTCCTTCTACCCTTGTATGCATTATGTGAGTGGAATCTCTTATAACATTTATTATGGAGTGTATTGTTTATTAAGGTGTACTTAAAGTGTGAAAGGGAATAGTAGTGTCTAGTATCAGACCTTATTTTCACCCACCTTTGGTTATGCATAACAATCTACTTATATGAGAAACCCTTATGCTAGAAGGTCATATATTTGAGGTCAATTTTAGTAGATTTCTCTATTAGTGTATATACAAGTGTGTTTATAGACTAAATTTTGGTGTATTAATTCATTAGTATAGGTTAATTTCTATTAATTTATTCCTTGTTCACTCACCAAGTGAGTCTTATTTAGTGTGTGAGATTAAGAGATAAATATAGGGAGGTATCCCTTTAACCTAGATGTTTATCTTTTTTATAGGCAACCCAAAGGCTTATAGGTAATACCATATTATCTAAATATGAGAGAGGCTTGAACACCCTCTCCTAAGGTGAAATATTTGGTTATAATAGTGACCTCAGAGTAGTTTCAAATCTTGAAATACTTCTCCATTTTAGTCAACCATGTTTCATCTCAATCTTCCATAATGATTCCATCAAACTTAGGTGGATTCACATTTTTCATATCCTTTACCAATTCTATGTTTATACGTGCTCTCACATCTTGAGGAACTTCTTCATGTCTCTGCTCTTAAAGAATTTATTGCTCAACAGAATGATCTTTAGGCTCATCTTGATGGGATTCTTCCTCATGTCCAAGAATTATTGCTCTAGGGCTATGATTTTATCCCTAATTTCATTCATAGCTACAAGAATATTATCTAACTTTACTGCTTATTTAGTGGCAAATTGGTTTAGATCAAATAGAGGGTTATTGTCATTGACATTCAAAGTACCCTTACCCAATGATCTTAATCACACCATTATTTTTTTTAATATCATAAGAATATAATTTTTTTTGTGGACTCATTAAGTCCTAGAATTTGATCCTCAGCTCTGATACCATAATGTACCATCTCTGTAGGGAGTTAATAGAATAATAAAATAATTTAAAAATAAAAATTTACACAACACTTATTATTTAATTATATTTCACCATGAGAATATAATTAGTGACCTTAACATACTAAATATATTAACCATAATTAAACATTTAGAAATAATAGATACTGATCACTAGTATTTTATGTAGCATAGCATAAATACATAAGGAAAGTAATTATATAAAATATAGCCATGACTAGCATAATAATAGATCCACTAATATCAATGTAGAATAATAAATCAATTACATTTATAATGGTCATTATGCCTCAACATAAATAAAATAATAGATACACTGCTTCATGGAGTTTGAGTCACTCTAACTCCTATATCTTTGATAATTTCAAGTGTAGTCTCCAAGTAAGTACTGTAGTTTGGATGGAGAGAACAATCTAAGTATTTTTCCACATCAACCATGGACCATCAATCCCTCACATAATTTCATAAATAGGGAATGGCCCTCCCTTCATGGATGGGTAGATAGTAACAATGTGAAAATTTAGAGAGACATGATAATACTCGTGTGCTATAAGATTTCTACTACATGATGTGTACCATGAAGAAAATATGTTCTAACATGATATCACACAAGCATGTAAATGATACCTATGAAATGACAATGTCTATCTAAACATTACTTTGTCCAAAGTTTTCAAATAGTTATTGATCTATAGGATTAGTCAAATTCATACACACCACTTGATTGTATTACCTTCATTTGGCATTGGTGGCACTAAGTAAGCTAGTGAAGTCCATCTCACTGATTAGTTATTACCAAAAATGTGAGATTTGGTTAATAATATTTTAACCAAAAGATTCATACAAATTATTCTACTAAAAATTATAACTTAAGATAATTATAAGAATAATCACTTTACATAATTTTATCTTGTCAAACATATGAATGAATCCTATTATTATTATTATTATTATTATTATTATTATTATTATTATTATTATTATTATTATTATTATTATTATTATTATTATTATTATTATTCACATAAATGTTAATCATAACAAGTAAGTTCATTTACCAAATGGGTAAATTACAATCTCATACTATAGAGTCTACTTTCCATAAGTAAATGAAATGTAATAAAATCAACATCTCAAAACATATGGCACATACTACTCTATTATAACATTAAAAATAAGAAATCAACTTATAAATCTAAATTATAATCTTTATTTTTATTATACCTATTGAGAGGCTTTATCGCATAAAAATAATAACACCCTAATATTTATGTTTTTGACTTTACTATTTAATCAAAACTATAAAAATAGGTATTTATCCAATATATTCATACCTACTACATATATGTATGTTAACCTAAGTTCACATATAAAAATCTAACATATGCATTTATACACTCCTCATATATATATACTCTTTTTAAATTTATATGCTTGTTCATAAAAATGTTATTGAATAAAATAATCTTGAAATAAATGGAAATGCCATGATATATATATATATATATATATATATATATATATATATAAAATCATGACATTTCCATTTATTTCAAGATTATTTTATTCAATAACATTTTTATGAACAAGCATATAAATTTAAAAAGAGTATTTTTAATTCCTTTATCCCCCAACTAAATTCATAATAAACTCTATTTTAGATGTGGTATTTTTTTACTCAAAAATTATTCCACATCCATTACTCTATTTTACTCGAATACCCAAATCCATATACCTCTATTTCATATTCTCATATATACAATTTTTTCATAGTCCTTTAAGGCATATACTCATAATGCTTTTAGTCATATAACTAAATACATATACTCATAAAACTCTATAATTTCTTGTATTTATTATATACCAACTATATATATATATATATATATATATATATATATATATCAATGTAGTTTGAGTAAAAATACATAGTCATTGGTTTAAATGTATACACCCTATTCAAATGTAGTCTCATTATTTAACTTGTCCACATTTATATCATAGCCTTGTGTATGTATATATAAACACAATCTTCATATCATATAATGTTTTCAAAATAAAATACACAATAGATACATATATAACATATGTATATATGTATTCCCTATTTATTAATATCCTTAAAATTTAATCGACATAAGTATAATTGTATACTCATTTTGTCACATAATACACAATTTGACTGTATGTCTATTTTCAATGTTAAAACAAATTAAAATTATGGATTCTGCATAATTTTCTATGTTCTATATTTTAAACAACATATATAATTTACACAATTCACTATCAAGTTGATAGTTCACACATCAACTTCATTATGTATTTATAAAATTGAAATGATAGTATGAAGATTACTCAATTTAAACTATTTTAAAATGTTTTAACTCAGACCTAGTTCATATATATTAATCCATATTTGTATATATTCCTATACATAAATATATATCCATATATATGTATATAGGTTCATGCCCATCAAGTCATTTATTTATTTTTGAGTTCATAATATATATAGAAATAGATATAAATATGTATATATCTTTCAAATATATTGTACCCATGTATACATCTTTAAAGATTTAAAACTTAGTTATTTGTATATATATATATTAAAATATCATTCACCTAGCGTTTTGATTTAAACTAGGGCATTGTATTTCAATGAATTTAATTTTATTATACCCTAATGACTCGACACCTAAAATAAACCAGTTTGAACTCATAGGGATTAAGAAGTTATTTTGGCTTAGTTATATGGAAGGTTGAGCCATCTATAGGGCTAAGCCTGTGTTCTATTTCAAATTTATATTAATTTCTAAACCCTAAAAATTCAAATCATAAATAGTAATTATGCACGCAATTAAAATTAATTACTTCACCACCCTGATAAGTAGCTTTCAAATCTGAGATAAGATGAACTTGTATTCTTTTTCCTTCTTGATCTGTATTTCCCTTATCTTCCTCACCATACCCCATTCTCCTCTTAACTCACCTTTATTATAATCTACTTCACCCATTTATCTTTTCATGTAAATTTCCCCAACTTATAGTTACTATGTAATCTCTATGCTTTTCTAGTTTAACAGTGACTTGAAACTAGTTAACTACCATTAACCATGCTTAAGAAAGCCCTAATTCAAATTTTTCTTAATTTTTTAATCATTAAAATATTTATTTCAAAATTTTGCATGTCAACCTGCATTCTATGACCAAGTATTCCACTACAAATTCCACTTTTAATCATTTACAAAATGATAAATATACTTTCAAATCTTAACATAGTCAATGCATGACATCGAGATTAGGCTTAGCTCTTAGGTTAGTATTTTAGGATAATTCAACCTCTTTAAATATCAAATAAAGGTAATTATAAATTTTAACAATGTCAATTATCTTCATATATCAAAATTATAGACCAATCAATTATTAATTTCAATTATAACAAGATAATAATTTGTGTCATTACTATTGTATATAGGATATCTATGTATTTTGTTATTTTAATAGCTTGGTATATATTAATATTATAAAATATCAATAATAGAAAGATTAATTTTTTAGAATGTTGTAAAGACATTTTTATATTTTATATATAATAGTAATTATATATCATATATTAGATTTACATTCCTATAATCATAAACAAACACAAGTAAAGTAACCTTATATAATCATACTACAACATTAAGCACTAAGTCTACATATAATATACAAAATGAAATCACATATAATATTAATTCCATATCTATGTACTAAAATTTAAAACATGCAAACCCTAATTTCCAATTGCAATTAAATTTCAAAACATAATAACTCTAACAATCCAAACACATAATGCATATAACATATTAAATCTATGTGGTGTGTGAATGGGTTTATCATTTCCTCTATCATCCTTCACCATCTTCATCTATGTCACCCTCTCTGATGATGCTATCCCTATGTCATGCTCTAAGGGATGAAATCTCTTTCATCCAAATCATGACAAAAAGATAGTTAGTCAAATACATCATGATATATATACATATCATAAAAATAATGATATAACAACAAATGTAACATAATCATTCTATAAAAAATTCATAATTATCCAACTCATAATAATTAAATCATGAAATATAAGTAACATACATTTATCCCATAAAATCATATGACTTAAAATTTAGTTAAAAAGTAACAAATCAATTTAATAACCATAATACTTCATGGATAATTAAGTAAATTAGCTTAATGAGAAAATCAAGATGTAATAACGAGAGTGTAGCTTTGTTGTTCACAAAATGGTAAGAGTGCTATTTAAGTTACTCATAAAATGATGAATGCATGAGAAATGGGGTGGTCATCAATTAATTCATCTCAATTTATCAATGCACACAAAAGTGACTCACAAAATGGTAAGAGTGTTTACTAAAATTACTCATAAAATGGTGAGTGTTTCTTAAAGTGCTCATAAAAAGATGACAACATGGGAAAGTGAGTGACCAAGTCAATCTCAATGTAAATTGAGATATTACTACATAGTCCCTAAGGACCTCAAGTTAATGTAGTTAGACCTTACAGTGGAGGATCTAACTAGGTAACAACAAGTTCATGAATAGACAAATGATAATTTATGAAAAAGTGATGTAGCAATGTGGGTAAAATGGGTTGCTTCTAGGATATAGGAAACAATGGAAAGGGTTTGTGTTACTAATTTTCCCAAATTTAGTTATAATTATTAGCAAAGGAAATGAGATAAAACATGATAATAATGAAGGATGTAATTTCCAAACCACTATCACATTGCCCTAAGATATTATCTCTTTTTTGAAAGAATGTGTTTAACAAATCGTACGACTAAATCAACTAATGAAAATTCATCTGAATCTAATAAATGAAGGTGCCCAAAGTAACAATTAATAAAAATCAATGTCAAAAAGGGTGGGTAGGGGAGGTTAAACAACCTGGATCAATAAGGAAGGTATGGGAGGAATAATATATGGTACAATATAAAGAAGATGATATTATAGTGTAATTTAAACCACCCTAATAGACAATATCTTAGGTTTCTCAAGAGAAATAAATATTGAGATGTATTATGTTCATGGGTTCATTTATTTCATCTCATTTTGATGAATCTAACCTGTATACTCCAAATCCATAGTTAGAAAAAATCACATAAGGTCTATCCAATTAGGCTTGAACTTGAATATTTTATTTTTCTTGGTAGTGGTGTTCTTTTCATTTTCATTGAATACAAGATCATGAAGCTATAATAATTTATAATTCACACACTTATTATACTAACCACATAACTGAGTTTGGTATGCTTGAAGTCTATTCATAATGGCCATGCATTTTTCATTCAGTAGTTTTAGCTCTTACAGATGAGCTACTTTATAATATTTATCATCAAGAATGTGTTTCAATGAAATTTACAAGGAAGGAAACTTAATCTTGATGAGAATAATGGCCTTAATGAAATAAAAAATAAATATGGTGTGGTTCTTATTAGAGTGCATTACTTAGTATGGTAGTCCTAGAGGGCACATAATATTTATAAGTGCCAATCATGGCCATCATCATTGACAATCTTTTGATGAATATTGACAATGGTATTATTAGATATCTTTTCTTGGACATTATGTTGTAGGTAATATGCAGTGGAAAAATGTTATGTAATATTAAACTTATCACAAAGTGCTTTGACATCCTTATTTTTAAACAAATTGCTATTATAAGATATAATATATATGGGATACCATAACAACAAATGAGATGATTAAAGATGAATTTTAAAATTTGTTTATTGGTCTTTTAAATGAGGGGTATAGCTTAAACCCACTTAGTAAATTACTCGATAGCAGTAAGGATATGCTTATGGCCATCTAAGGAAGTAGGTTAATATTACCTATGCTATCGAGTCCTCACACTGAAAATGGTAATGGCATGACCATCATATTGAGCATCCCTGCTAGAGCTTAGATCAAATTTACATGCCCCTGACATTTTTAAAAATGTATTAACATACGTAACTACATTTACTTCTATTTTTGGCCAATAATAACCAATATGTAGGAACTTTTTGGCAAGGACATACCCATTAGTGTGGCTCTCACAAAATACTTCATGAACTCCCCTTAATGGTAATCTAACAAATAAACAACTCTATGAAATAAAAAAACTACTTTCCTAAGTAATTAGGATAATAATAACAAAGATAAACACAAATACAATTAGGAAATGAAGACAAAAAATCACCTTTAACTCCCTTACCAAATAGAGTTTGTTCATTAGAATGTGAATGTGTTGATGCTTGGCTTATGTGTGCAATATATTATTTTGTCAATGAATTTTCCTTATGGGCAACACCTCTCCTTTTCCACTCTCATCTTAAAAAAATGAAGCTTTCTATAATCAATTTAACATTATAACTCTACATAAAGAAGCTTGTTAAACAATGGCTTTGTCACGTGTATTTATAGGTTCTTCAACTAACCCTAACTCAAGTGTAGTTAGGATAAATTTAACCATCGTTAGGTTTAGTTTAAACTTGATTAAGTTAGGGAGGGGAGAATGGCTCTCCATTTTTGAATTTAAGGCTTTAATGGAGATATTTCCAATTCTTTGACTTTGAAGATGATGACATCATCATGACCTCATTTTTATTATAATTTCTTTTTGAAAAAATTGATATTCATTAATTACTGATGGAAAATTTACTTAATCAATTAATTGTATTTTATTAGTTAACTCATTCTAATTAGGGATTTTTTATTTTAGTAAGTGGTTAAGTCCCTTGCTTAATGGGTCAAGAGGCCAATTTGTCAATTTACTAGGTCATAATTTGACTGGGGATAAATTTGCGAGAGGTTATTGTTATCTACAAGATAATACCCAGAATAGGGATGCCTCAACATGAATTTTAGGTACTAATTTTTGATGTGCAGATGAAATTGGTATATTTAGTTATTCTTAAACCCAATTTTCATTGTTTGGTAGAAATCAATTTAAATTTTGGTTGGAACATGGTTGTGGCCAAAAGGGGGTATCTATAGTTTGATCAGGTTTGGGAAGGTGGTGCAAGACATAGGTACACTAATATCTTATAAAAGAATGAAAACGTTATTAATTACTTGTATAATTCCCCAAAGGGTGATGGATGAGATTTGGATTCCCCCTCAAGGACCAGGTGGCAAACAATGTTGTCAAATGGACCTTCAAAAAAAAAAGTGACACAGTCTATAAGTAAAGAGGGCAGAAATATCAATTTTCTCAAAGGTCATTATAATAAGCAACAAAGTTATTTCCATTTTAGAGTGGATGGGTTGAGATAATTATTTACCCAAAGGTAGTTATAATCATTAGATTAGTGAAATTTTCCCAATAGGGTAGATGCAATTGTGGTAGAAATCTACTTTGCCCAAGTAGGGTAAATATGATTAGTGAAGGTCTAAATAATTTGTCACATTATGGATAATAAATAAAGGGATATTATTTAATGAATCCATACTAATAGATTAATAATAAGATGACATAGAGGATAGGCATGAATTTGGTCTACCTACTATTTTGAAGATGCATGTCCTAACTAGCAGGGCTTACTATTCATTTGTGGTTTTCTTACTCTATGTTTGGGTGATTTTTGTGATATACTAGTTATGAAAAAGGATAAGTACTTCCCACTACATTTATTGATAGATCCATTGGCCTAATTTTTGTTATATCTTATGGTATTAAGCATCATAGTTATATATGATTATAATAACAATGTGTATCTCAAGCATGGAAAAATTAGTTTAAATTCAAATACAAATCACTTAGGCATAAGATTGAAAAATAAAATCCCAATTGAACATAATGAAATAAAATAAGTGTAGTAATGAAAATAAATTCACAACCCAAGTACATGATATGAGTAATTAAGACTCAAGTGTAAATATAGAGTAACAATCCTATGGCAACTAAGGAGAAGGGAGGCACAAAAACACAATCTAGATTCAAAAAGTAAACAACTCAAGCCCAAGTTGTAAGTAGGATTCAAGTGTAAACTAATTATCTTTAGACACACAACACACAAAATGAAAAACCATAAAGCATTAAATAAATTACTCTAAGATACATGAAAAAAACAACTAAGCTAAAATAATGCACTAAACAAATGAGTTCAATTAAAAGAAATAGATAACTTAATTTAAGATAAAAGAATAAATAACTATTCTAAATAAAAATAAACAAACCATGAATCTAATTGTTTGTGCACATGTGATATCAACATAAAAAGTTTCTCTTATGCTATAGTGAACAACACTATTAGAACAATAGGCATAATGGAATAATAGGAAAGGGGTGGCCGAGATGACTCCAAATACACTAGGCAAGTAGATGTTTCCTACATAGTCCCATGGACATGAGGTCCGATATGAAATTTAGGCCAAATGTAGTTCTCTTAGGATCTAAAATAGAAGAAAATGAATGATAAGAAAAATAAATTGTTTAGAGAATAAAGTGGTAATGGGATCATAAAATGATAAGTGTGTAGAGTAAAGATGAGTTGGTTCTCGCAATCATGAAATCATAAAACATAGAAAACTCACAAAATGGTGAGAGTGTGGGTTAAGGCAAAAACCCCACTAAAAGATAAAATGTGAGTGATGATAAATGAACTTGTTTCATAATGTTTATGATGTCTAAGGTTTGCAATAAGAATAAGCTTGTAAAATTGTGAGAGCATGAATAACTTATAAAATGATGAGAGAATTTTGGATACAAACCTAAAGGAATGGTTCAAGAGAATGGTTAATTAAATCAATCACTAAAACTAACTAATTTGACTCTAAATGCACTATGTAATTAGACATTACATATATAGTCCTATGGACATAATTTCTAACATGGGCTTCAGACCAAATGTAGTTCTCCAATAAATGGGATGAAATACTATCAAAAAATGGAATAGGTAAATGGAAATAGTCATGATGATATCTAAGTGAATGCTTCAATTATACCTATTGACTAGGAGATGCACATCTTGAATGGAACATATATAATATGAATGTCTTAATTTTAAAGGTGTGATTAGGAGTGTGATAGCATATATGCATATTTTTAGGTTTTTATAGGAATCTAAACTCAATGTATAATTATGAGACACATAATGGGTTAACTCAAAAAATGATGAGAGTGTGGCTTAGGTTGCTCATAAAATAGAAAAAGTGTTACTTAAGTTACTTAAAAAATGGTGAGAGTGTGGGAAATGGGGGTGGTATTTAATACATCAAGTTTAAATACACAGTGCACATAAAAGTGACTTGTCAATTATGATAGAGTTTACTAATTTTTTTCACAAAATGATGAGTGCATGAAAAATGGGGTGTTCATCAATGCATCAAGTTCAAATGCACAATGGACACAAAAGTGACTTGTAAAATGACAAGAGAATTTACTAAAATTTATTAAAAAATGGTAAGAGTGGAAAAGAGGTGAATGAAATGACCTCAATATAAATTTATATCTACCTACATAATCCAAAAGGACCTCAAGTTTATGTAGTTCTACCCTTACATCAGAGGATCTGACTAGGTAAAAACAAGTTCATGAATAGGCAAATGGAAATTCAATAGTGATATGGTAATGTGGGTAAAATGAGTTGCTCCTAAGATATAGGAAATAATGATAAGGGTCTATGATACTAATTTTACCAAAGGTGATTAGAATCAATAACACTGGGAATGTGATATAATGTGATAATAATGAAGGGTGTAATTACCAAAAACTATCATAATACCCAAAGATACTATCTTTTTCTAAAAGAATGTGCTCAATGAACCACAAGACTAAAACAAATTTTGAATCTTCATCTAAATCCAATTATTGAATGTGCTCAAAGTACCAATGGATCAAAACCAAGGTAAAAAGGGTGGGTAAGGGAGGATAAACAACTTCAACCAATAGGAAAGGTATGGGAAGAATTATATATGGTATGGTTTAAGGAAGGTGATATGGTAGTACAATTTATAGTCAATACCTCAAATTTATCAAGTGAAATAACACTTGAAATGTATTATGTTCATTGATTCATCAAGTTCATCTCCTTCTTATGTAGCCAACCTATATGAATTAGAGCCATAATTAGCAAAAACACATAAGGTCATATCCAATTAGGCTTGAACTTGCATTTCTTGTTTTTTTAGCAGTGGTATTCTTCTTATTTTATTTGAGGACATGATCACTAAGATCAAACTCTCTATGCTTCATATGTCTATTATATTTGCCACATAACTAGTTATGGTATGCTTAAAGGTTGTCCATAGTTTCCATGAATTTTTTATCCAATTTTTTGAGATATTTTAAACAAGCTACTCCATAATCCTCATCATCAAAGATGTGTTTGAAGGAAATGCATAGAGAAGGAAACTCAACCTCGATGGGAAGAATGGCCTTAGTTATATAAACAAGGGAATATGGTGTGTCTCATGTTGGAATGTAGTAATTAGTGTGGAAGGCCAAAAGGGCATAGAAGATTTACAAGTGCCAATCATGGATAACATCATTAATGATCTTCATAAGAATAATGACAATGGTCTTGTTAGATGCCTCTGCTTGGACATTACCTTATAGGTAATATGTAGTGGAATTTTTTTGGGTAATATTAAACTCAACATAGAATGCTTTGACATCCTTATTTTTAAATGAACCATCATTATTAGATATAATGTTAGATGGGATGCCATAATGACAATTGAGATTGTTGAAGATGAATTTGGAAATTTTCTTTCCTATCATGTAAGTGAGGGTTATAGCCTCAACCCAATTAATTAATTAATTAGTGATGATAAGAATATGATTATGGCCATCTAATGAGGTAGGATAAATCTTCCTATGAGATCAAGTCCCCCTATTGAAAATGGTCATGGCATGGTCAGCAACTTGAGTGTTCATGTTATATTATGGATAAAATTTTCATGAATCTAACATTGTTTTCACCTTTTAACATAAGCACCCACATCTAATTCTATGGTCGACCAATAATAAACAATACATAAGAGCTTTTTGGAAAGGATGGACCTACTAGTGTGCACCCCAAAAACTCTTTTGTGATCTTCCCTCAATGCTAATATAAAGTCTTTTGAAGTTAATAAATGAAATAGAGTTCCATAAAAGTTTATTTGGTAAAGTGTAGGTCTAAGTAAGGTATAGAAAGAGGTTTGGTGTGTGAAGTATTTTTATTTTTTATGTGAAGGGTTTGGAGGAAAGATTTGGTCATGGAGGTAATTATATAATTTGGAATACTAGGTAGATATGGGACCAATAATATCACCTATCAAGTTAATGGCCAAGAGTTCATGAGCATGAGATATAATATGTTTAAAAAGGAATTGGTAGTCTCTTACCTTGTCTGTGCTATGGATTAAAAAACCAATTATAGCCATGGAATCTACCATTTTTTATTTCCCTAAGGTATGTGTTTAAACTAAATGTGAGTAATTTATTGCTTGAGATTGTACACCATGGATTTATAAAGTATTAGATTATCATCTTTGGTTTATAATTGGTTTGTAACATGAATAATGATAAAATATTAATCACCATAAACTAATAGATGATGAATGTTCCATTGTAATGCTTAAATAAGCTCCAAAGTGAGTGTTTTATACTCAGCCATGTTATTTATACAATAAAAGTTGCTAAAAATGACTTGGGAATGAGATCCCCTTGTGGTGTTAGGAACAAAAATCTGACTCCTAACCCATGAGATGTGAAATAACCATAAAAACACAATTTCCATGGCTAATCCTTATGATATTTGTATATTATGGTCATAATGGACTCATCTAGAAATGCAAAGTTAAGTGGCTAAGTATTTACTATAGGAGCTTTGACAAACTGATCTGTAAGTACAAATACCTTAATGGCCTTTTGATTGATATATTAAATCTTAAATTCACTCATAAGCATTATTCACTTATCCATGTGGCCTTATAAATTTATTTTTGATAGTAGATACTTGATCAGATATACTTTGGCAATGACTATGATATTTTTTTTGATCATGTAATGATGTAAATTTTAGGCTACAAATACCATATCTAGACAAGTTTTTTCAATTGGTGTATAATTGTGTTTATATTCTACCAATGAATGATTGAGATAGTACACTACATTTTCTTTCTCATGCACATCACTTTGGGCTAAAAGTGCCCCAAGGGAATTTTTCATGGTAGATACATAAAATAAGAATGAATGTCTTGGCATAGGTGGTAGTAAAATAGATAGATTGGCCAAATATTCTTTTAGGTGTTCAAAGGCCTTATGGTTGTCTTTGGTCCATGAAAAGGTAGTGCCCTTATTTAAAAAATGAGTGAATGGGTGGAATTTATCAACCAACTATGAAATAAAGTGTTTAATAGATTGTATTTTACCCTAAAAAATATAGAGCTAATTTAAAGTAGAAGGTGGTGGCATATCAATAATGGCCTGAACCTTTGCAGGATCAACTTCAATGCCTCTATGAGAGAAAATAAAGCTTAACAATTTTATTGAAGTAACACTAAAGACATGCTTTTTGGGATTAAGTCAAAACTTGTACTCATGAAGCCAATCAAAGGTTATTTGTAATATGACTGATGGTCTACATAGATATTAGATGTACCAAGTATGTTTTTGACACAATCTTCAACAATATCATGCATCATATCATGTAAGATAACATTTGTGGCCCTTTGGAATGTTTCCATTACATTCTTGAGGTAGAATGGTATGACCTGATATCAAAGCATTCCCTAAGGAGTAGTGAACATCATCTTGTGTTGTTCTTTAGGTGAAATCTTGACTTGGTTACATCCTAAAAATCCATATATGAGGGAAAGAAATTCATACCCAGATATGGATTCAACAATCATGTTGATATTTGACAAATAAAATTCATCCTTTGGGTAATCTTTGTTAATGTCTAAAAAATTAGTGCACAACCTGATACCTTATGTATTTTTTCTAATTAACACAATATTAGAGATCCACTCTGAATAATCAATGGGTCTAATACATCCTAAATCTAATAGTTTTTATAATTATTTCTTGACCAAGATAGTAATGTGAAGATGTATTTTACTTTTTTTTTTGCTTAACTAGCTTAGCATTGAGATTAACTACAAGATGATTTAGAACCAATGACAAAGGTAAACCTGTCAAATCAGAGTAAGCCCATGCAAAAAATTTCATGAACTCTCTAAGAAGAGATGTCATAAATTTATGTTATTCCTTAGTGAGGGATGCACCTAATTTTATCCACTTAGGATCATATGGTGTCCCAATGCTGACTTCTAAAGTATCATCTATAAGGAGAATAGAGCCATCTTCTAGGATAATTGATAAAGAATGAAATTGGTTGGCAGTAGAAAAGTCTTCTTATTGGACTAGTTATTCAAGTTCTCCCAAATAGGAGGAATTTAAATCTCTTAATGGTGATAATTTTCATGTGATAAACATATGAGGGCACTCTCTAATAATTTGTTAAAAATTATGCTAATCCTTTGTATTGAGTTCAGATCTAAAGGCAAGTTTGCTATTGGTGGTCTCCTAAGATTTATTCGAGGGAGGGTGAACATCTCCATCTAGTGGTTCCTAAAATAGAGTTTCACTAAGACACTAGCCTTTTTTATTTAATTTTTACCTATTCCAAAATCACCTTAAAGAGACTTTCACTTTGGGACATCAATGTTTTATTTTTATTTTTGGTTAAGAGGATCCAATTTGATAGAGAACCCTTTTCTATGCTCTCACAAAGGAACATTGTCTCTCAAGCCTAGAAAATCAAAAAATGTATCATCATTCTCAAACTCATCTAGAGGTACTATAGATTCTTGTTGGTCCTAATCTATGAGTTGAGGGTGATAAAATGTAAGTGGGGAATGATGGATTATTGACATGATGGTATAAATGTTGTAAGGTTATAATAGGTTGGTATTAGGTAGGTCTTTATATATTTTATGATCAGACTCTAATTAATTATCTGCATCATAATTACTATTCATCAATGTAAGAACATAAATAATAGAAGTGGGGTCACCCCTAGGCAGTTTAAATCCAATACCATGAGTTTTTTGTACTTGGTTATAGATATTGACTCAATAGTATCCTATTGGTATGTTCCCAGTCCTTTGCCTTCATAATATTGGTTATCCATAATCCTCTTGGGGATGGGATACTTTTTTATTTGGTAATAAACAACTAAATTATCATTATATAACCAAGAATTGCATTTTATAAGTGGGTCTTGTTCTTGGCTAGTAGATGGTGTGAAAATAATAGGAATTAGAATATGAAGTTTTCCTTTTCCTTTTTATCATAATTACATGTAGATTGAATTGACTTTGGGCCTTTAAGAAGTCTTAGGGTTTTATAGAAGCTTGGATATATGAAGGTATCATGGGTAAATTACTCTTCTAGACTATTGTCTAAAATAATAAAGTAATTGGTAATTTATATAAGAGGTGTATGTGAAGTTGAGGCAAGGCTATCAAGATCTATGCAATTAGACTCTGGTAATTTAAAAAATATGTCCTTGTATTTATCCTTCTTTGGTATGGATTCAAGGCTAAAATGGTAATTATAAATATCATATTTGGCCTCCAAATGATTGTAGTACTGATATGGATTTAATTCTCCATGGATAGTCACTTCCATCCCAAAATGAGGAATCTTGATACATTAGTGCAAGGTTAAAGGTATTGCATGAATTTTGTGTATCCTTAGTCTACGTAGAAGTAAATTATATGATAGATCTAGATCCAGGACATGGAATAGTGTGTCATGGGTCAAAGGCCCAAAGACCACTAGCAAACTAATGGTTCCTTGTGATTCCCTCTCTTCATTATCAAAGACCTTGATGGTAATGGTCTCTAATGGAAGGTCAACTATTATATATCCTAGATGTTTGATTATCTTCAAAGACATAATATTAAGGCTTGATCCATTATATATGAGGATAAATTTAAATTTATGACACATTAAAATAACTTCAATGTATAATATGTTATTATGGAGAGGGTTTAAGGATGACATATTAGGTCAAAGGTCAATGATTGGCTAGATGTCCAACTAAAGCTCAAAATTTGTTTAGTGTAATGTCATTAGGTACTTGGGATTGGTTCAAGAGTTTATTAAGGATATTATATTGGATGGTAGATGTTTTCAAAAAATCTAAAACATAAATTTATGTGGGAATATTTTTTAATTATTTCATAATATCATACATTTTTCCTTAATAGTGGTAATTGGCTTACTCCTTGCTAGTATAGTCAGTTGAATTAACTCATTGATAAAAGGTTGTGTGTATGTAATGACAAATTTAGTTCACTAAATTATGATTTCACAATACATATTGGGTAAAGGACCATTGTAACTAGAAGAGGATGAAGAGGCTTGAAATGGTAATTCTTGATTTATGATGAACTTGGATATGATCACTAGTCAAGGAAGGATAACCAGTATAGGGGCCTAAGATGGTAATCCTTAGTTTCTATTGTACTTGGATACAATCATAAGTCAAGGAAGGATTACCAATAGAGGGCAGATGAAAATCATTATTAGATAATGGTCTTGGTCTATTGGCATTTGGTCTAGGGTTGATGGTAATCATATAGACATGACCACTCACAATGTGACCTAAAATCCTATTGTAGTCATGTGTAACTACATGATAGGTTTATTGGTTATTGGGATACTTCTATCCTTACTTCCATCAATTTTGGGGTTGGTTCTATTATTGTTATTTTTATTACTATTGCTAGTTTTATTTGGTTTTTTTATAGAAATGGGTCTTGAAAAAAACCCAGGTTCTAATTAGAAGTAAAAGCCTTGTTATCTAATAAAATTACTCTATTTTCCAACATATTCTCAATAAGGTGCTTCAATTGCACACATTAATATATATATATATATATATATATATATATATATATATATATAAAATGTCTATGAACATGATGTTAATCACATAAATCATGCTCTTTGTATGAATCAAGGTATGGTAATCCCTTAGGAAAGTGCTTTGGAATTAACCAAATAATCATATTGGGCATGACTAATTTGTGAAACACTACTTCAATAGGTTGACCAAGGTCACTAAAGACTCTAGCATTGGGTCTTATTTTTATAGGAAGGGATTGTAAAGGTGATGGTTTAGGTGCCTACATGCATAGAGGTAGTTTTATTTGAGGAACTGACATGGTTGGGGAATAAGGTGAATTTGGTGAATAGGTTGCATCTTTGGAATAAGTTGTAGTTATAGCATAGGCTATGTAGATGGTGTTTGCACTATTTAGGCATGATTTGACTCAATGAATCTAATACTAATAAAATTATTTTTGTAATTTTATGTCTTAGGTTTTTCATATCTATTAGCTTGAGTAGGCACAAACTCTTGTATTTGGACAAGGTTTGGATTCTAACTTGGGCATAAATTTTGGTTTTGGTTTTGACTTGAAGAAGATAAATTAAAAATCCATTTATTAATAAGGGCATTATCAATATGTATACCTTTTATAATGATCTCCTTGAATGTGTGAACACACTAAAGCTCCAAGTGATAAGACATTTCACTGTGCCAATTTTTGGTAAACACAGTTGCCAATTGTTCATATGGAAAATTAATATGAATCAACTAGCAAGCACTCTCCACTATTGTAAATAACTCACAAAACTCTCACTAACCTTATACTTTCCTTGAATCAAATAAACTATTGAAATATCATGCTTGATATTTTAGGAGAAATGCTATACAAACTTATCCAAAAGATCATTAAAATTAGATAATAATTATTTTACAACTTAAAAATCCACTCTAAGGCTTGTCTAGCTAAGCTTTAGGGAAAAATAAAATGTAGGTAGATGTTATTATATCCACTAGATGAGAAGAGACAAAGAAATATTTTAAATAATCTCTAGGGTTTGATTTTCCCTTATATTTATCAAATATTAGTGGCCCATAGCTTAGAGTAAATGGTATTTGGATGTACTCCATGTTAAGTGGATACAAGCACACATCATCCCATTTGAACTTCTTGGTATACCTTTTTATCTTAATGGTTGTAATTACATCCTTCATTTATTGTAGTTCTTTGGATAAGAATGTAAATGCCACAACTAGTTGTGGTTTTGGTTGGATGATCAAAGGTGGATTACCTTGATGTGGTATAGTGGGGGAATAGGGTATTGAAAAATGTTGGTTTTATGGACCGATTGACCAAGAATACACATCTATGTATCAGGATTAGTTTGCTAGTATGACATGAAATATCGATAAACATTATGGTTAGGATTTAAAATATGGATTTGATTTAGAGGGAACTATGGTTGTGATAGAAATATATGGATTGGTTGAAGGTACTATGCTTGTTGGGTTTGAGAATGAATTTGATGTCAACTAGTCCAACCCTACTATATAAAAGGTACCCATTATTGACTAAAGTCATACTATTGAATGTGTTGAATGTCAGGTCCTTATTGTATATGAGGTACACATTAGGTAAAAGGAACTTATTGGTGAATATGTACTTGTTGTAAGTTGGTACCTCTTTGTTGAGTAATCACCTATTGTGTATTAAGTATTTGTTGGGTGTTAGGCATATATTATTGAATAATAAGAATACATTGTTGAATAGAAAATGTCTGTGATGAACCCAACATTTTTTTAGGTGGCTCATTAGTCTATGTTTATGGTTGTGGAATATTATTCACCACATATTGAGGTGGGGTACCATTCACAACTTGTTGGGGTTGAGTGTTGGTTTTTTCCTAGTTACTTGTCCCCTGCTACATGTTTGAGGAAGCTACCAGTTGAGGGGTGGTAGTGGCCTATTATAGTTGAGAACTAGGCATTCTTTCCCCTTATTATTGAAAATCAATCATGGTATTGGTAAGAGGAACATATCATTGTAAATTATTTTGATGTGTATTTAACCCACCTTAGTTCAAATTAGGATATACTTGCATGTTATCCACTATGTTTTGCAAATGGTCTTTGGTGGAAGCCACAATCACTTCATCAATGACTGTGACATTGAACATGTCACCAAATGATGTATTTTAGATAAATAGGCATGTTTTTAGATTAATATTGCTTGAAGATAAAATTTTACCCTTTTTTAAAGAGATAAATCTATAAGTGTGGTGTTATGAATGGATATAGTGTTGAAATTTTGTACTAAATTAATATACATCTGATATGCTTACTGCATCTATATAAATTGGTCTACCATTGGAACCTTTTATTTCAAAAGCATATTAGGATCTTGGTTAGGCATTATCATGAGTTCCTAATGGTAACTAATTAAGGATTACTCAATTGGTCTGACTTGAGGTGCATTGATAGGCATTATAACTATACTAAAAAGGCTTTGATGGGGAAAGTCTGCCAAGAATTTTTCTCCTACCTCTACATCCTTAACTAAAATCTCTACCTTGTTTTCAAGAAAGTGATGATAAATAAGTATGGGTTGTAACTTTTTGGCATGGTGACATAGTATGGCTACTATTGGACCTATTCAATGATGGGTGGTACATTAGGAAGGTATTGGCCAATTTTTTCTTACTCTTACCCTAGATAAAGAGGTGGATTAACCAAGTACTAGGCTAGTGGGTCCTATCCTTATTCTACCTATTGAATAACATAAGAGGTATGTGGATCCATCTCACATACTAAATCATGACCACATGGGTCTTGAATGAAGGGGTCATTTGTGACTATGTTCTCATAATCTAAAATATAAATGGTCTCTCAAAGAAAAGCCCTAATATTTTCAAGTGCTTGAAATGTGGTCTAAAATGATAACTTTTTTTCAATGTCTTGAAACATGGCCTAGATAACTCAGCATATGGTTATAAATGGTTTAAAATTAGCCTAGAAAAGGTCACTTCTTAAAAACTAATAATCGAAATGGAGCTAAAATATCACTAACACTCTAATATATTTGGAAATGGTCAATAAAAGGCAAAATTGGATCTTATTTTTGGCAAGCATTCTAAGGAAAAAAAATATTGAAATGGGGAATGTGAGATTTAAACTACATAAACAAACTAAGGTCTAGAACTAGGAACATGAAATCAATCTTTTTCAAGGTGATTTAAACAAACTTTAATCTAGGTATGATAATTAAATAAGAGGTGCTAGGTCTTTTGAAAATATCACAAAACTATAATTATAAAGGAATGAGATAGGTCCAAAAGGTAAAAAAATGCTAGGTATTTAACCAAAATCAAAAATATAGATTTGGAAATGAAAAAATTGTCTAAAATGTGAAAACAATGCTAGTTCTTTGGCCAATGTCACAAATATAGACTTGGAAACAAAATGGTTGAGGTAAAAACATTGATATAAATCTAACTCTAAGGTTAATGGTTTTAATCACTTGATCTAGACACACAAATAAATCTTGGCACATGGATTTAAGGAAAGCTTGACTTTGGCATAAATAACTTTCTATAGGCACATGTCTAAAACTGATTGGGAAAGTTAATATCAAGTAATAAACTAAGAATGAAGATTAAACATTCAATTCCAAGTGATAATCAAGGCTCAAATGTAAAATAACTATTCTTAAGGTTATACTTGAAAAATTAGTTTAACCTTAGTTTGAGACAATAAAATGGTTTGAGACACATGAATGCAAAACCACTCCTAGGTCTAGGTAAAAGTATTTAAATAAAGTGAGAAATTGATCCAAGATACATAATATAAATTTAAAATTTAAATTCCCAAGCCTAAATAGATAATACTTTAATGTAGACCAATCAATTTTGGATCTGAACTATGCAAGATAAATTTTGAACTTGGTATAAAAGACTCAAATTTTCAAAAGAATAATGACCTAGACTACAAATGGGTAGTATAATTACATCATTTTATAAAAAACAAAATTTTTTGGACTAATTTTTGAATAAAGGTAAATTTATTAAAACAAATTGAATAGCCTAACAATGTCTCTTTAAACAAGTGTACAAAAGGTGGTTTTGAAAATATCTAAGGAAAATATTTTGAGTGATCTTAATATAATAACACTTATTGACTCAAAGTGTAAATACTAACTTGTTTTAGATGTGTTTTGACATAAAAAATTAATTTTATACCTTAAAACAAGTGCAAATAAAATAATAATAAAAGAACCTAAGTGCACATCCTACCCTGAAATTTGACAAAGGTTGCATAGTAACTACCAAAGTCTCCACCAATATTCCAATACTTAAAAGGAATTAATTTTTAATCCAAAAAAGTAAGATCAAATGTAGGTAGAGTTTTTATGCCCCCATCTATATCCTGAACATTGATTTGTGGCATGAACTTAAAGTTTCAAAGCAACTCAACATTTGGATGGATAATCTATGGAAAGTGGGTTTGATCTAAATCTATGTTTTTTGATGCATTCTAGATGTTCCAAAAATGTGTCTAGCATGAGGGAGTAATCATGCCAATTATATGGTTATTGTTGCCTAGATTTTTATGCAATGGTCTAGTCATTTTCATAATGAATTCATCCATGTACTTTTTAGTGAATTTTGATGTCTAGTACATACAAGATCTAAGGACCATTTAAATGGTCAAGATAACTATTCACACTATCCAATCCAATGGTATGATATGTTTTTATACCCCATCATGGAATGGGGTTATAATAATGTTAGGAGATGAAATCTTGGGTCAATTTACTCATAGAGAATTCATGAGGAGGCTATAAACTCTTTCTCAAAAGCTAATGCAAATAAATAAATAAATGAAAATAGAACTTTTAGGAAAATTCTAAGTCACCCAAGTCACTCAAATCTTTGGAGAGAATACACAACTTTTATTCACTTCTACGACTCAACCAAACAAGAAAAAACAATGCACTTTTGATCACCCAAGTTCCCTAAAGGGGATGGGGGAGATCATACATGTGAAGTTTTAAAAAAAATAAATTAATATAGGAAAAGAAAATAAGTACTTTTACAAAATAAAATAAAAGAAAAGAAAAATATCTTAGGAGCACTAATCTAATGCTTTTGTTCTTTTTAGAGAACTTAACTAAATTTGAATTGAAGTTTGGCCCTTTGTGTGTTTGAATTTATAACTTTGAAAAAAAAGTGTTGTTTTGCAAGTTATTTTAAAAACCAAAAAGACAAGTGTGAATGACTTTTAAAGTCATTAAAATCCTCTTCCTTTGATCTAGTTTCTTAGAAGAAATGTTAGGAGATTCACTTATGCTTATTTAAAATAGTTAGTCCAAAATAATTTTTAATTTGTAAACTCTCAAGTTTTTGACATAGGGTAAAGTCTCCATTTATAGAACAGAGAAAAGTCACCATTTTAATATAAAACTAAAAAACAAAATTGTTTTGATGAATTTACCATTTATTAGGTGAAAAGTCATCGATTAGATTAATCAAACTCATCATTTTCCTTAGTAAATCATGTAAACACAAAGTAAAGTTACTTGATGAAGTCACTATTATCAGGGGATGAAGTCATTATTTATATCAAGCAAAGTTATTTCCATAAAAGTATGCCTAGGTCAAAATTGCATGCAAATTCATTGTTTCTACTAAATTTTGCTTAAACCTAGTAGTGAAGTTGCAAAAATGTAAGGGGAAAATCACTATTTCTATCGAAGTCATTGAAACATAGTAGTGATGAAAATAATACATATAAAAACTAGTGAAATCACTAATTATCAATGGAAAAATCACTAAAAATAGATAAACAAAAACATAAGCTTGTAAGGAAAACAATCTAAAAAAATTTTATAAGTGAACTTTTCTTGGATTTTAAGGGTCCAATATCACTCCCTTAGTGCTTGTGGGGTGTGTAGTCTCACTGGGCCTACCACTATGTAGCATATGATTATGAAAGAGATTTTTATATTTCTCTTGTTAGTGGAATTTATAAAATCCCAATATAAAACAACTCTATAAAATTAACAACTACTTTCCTAAGTACTAGGGTGAGCAATAAAAAAGTTAAGCACATATACAACTAGGAAATAAAGACAACAAACCACCTTTACCTCCCTTTTAAAATAGAGTTTGTTAATTGGAATGTGAGTGTGTTGATGCTCATATTATGTGTGTAATGGAGTATTTTTTCAATGCATTTAACTTGTGGTCAACACCTCTCCTTTTCCACTCTTGTCTTAGCTTGGCTTGGCTTGGCAAAATGAAGCTCTTTATAATCAATTTAACATTATAACTCTACACAAAGAAGTTTGTTAAATAAAGGCCTTGGAAATTGTATTTATAGGTTCTCCAAGTAACCCTAACTCAAGTGTAGATAGGTTAGATTAAACTATGGTTAGGTTAGGCAGGGGACAAATAATTAATAGTTAAGATAGAGATCCTATTTATTAAGCATGGCTCTCCATGTTTAAATTTACATATTTAATGGAGATATTTCTAATTCCTTGACTTTAAGGATGATGAATTTATCATGACCTCATTTTTATTAGAATGTAATTTTTAAAAAATTGATATTTGATAATTACACAGAAATTTAACTTAAGTAATTAATTAAATTTGTTTAGTTAATTCATTTTGCCTAAGGTTTTTGCATTTTTAGGAATTTATTTTAACATTTTAGAACTTAGATGAATGTAAATCCTATTTTTTTAAAGTGATAAGTATAATAAATTAGGGTATAAATATTAAATAAATATATCCACTAATTTTTAATAGAGTTGAATTAATTTGACCTCTTCTAAAAATAGCAATAAATAATATAAATGGGAACTTAGTTGGGAAATGACTAAGCTAGATGATCTAGAGGCTAAAAATTGAGATAGAGGCTGGTCTAAGTGTCAAAAATAGGGCCTAGGTGTCAAAACCCCTCCTATATAGTATTCAAATAATTGGATAGTAACATCATGTGGCACTAATGTCCTTATTTTAGTGGTAGTGTCCTCTATGCAAAACTATTCTAAGCTTCTATGTGCACCCGTGTTTGGGTTTTCCAAGCATGTTCTTATGTGTATCAGTTTAGGATCTTTACAGATGACCTATTTTGATTGATTTTATGTTCAAACCTTAATATTCCATGTAGTTAGGGCATATGGTTGATACAAGTAGTAAAGTGTGTTGTTAGTGGGGTAGGTTAGACATCCTCAACACCCTGCTATGATGAGAGTTGCCTACATACCAATACTTTAAAGAGAGATCAAGCCTAATGTAGTTCTCCCCACCTAAGTATTGGTGAAAGTGAAAGTACATCTAGTATGATTATTTACTTAAGTGATTTGAATGTGCTTGAGATTGGAAATCTAGGTAATCTGAGCTTAGGAATGTTATAGGTGGTTATATGTAGAAGTAGGGAAAAATAGGGATGATAACGTTGATTATGCACAACTTATTTTGAGTTTGTATTTCTAATTTTCATGTAATTTCCATCTAGTGGTTAGAGGGTTGAAAGTCATGTATATATACTATTATAGTGCTTGTGCAGGTGTTAAAAGAGGTCTAAGCTAATCCTAGGTGGTATTAGATTTTAAATGATATATATTGGTGGAAAAAAGAGGGAAAAAATAATAGTGCTAAAATTGGGACACTAATGCCATGTGGCACTACTATCCTTATTATGGTTCTAGTGTTTAGGTGGTATAACCTAAGGCACAAATGGATAAGATTCAAAATGAGGGTCTAGGAATACTTTGGGGATGTCTAGGGATGCATGTGGCCCACATGAAGGTTGGATAAGTGTGAAAATAGGCCCTAAGCTAGGTCTAGGGCCAAACTAGGGATTAGTGGTCTCAATTAGCACTTTTAGAACTCAAGTGTCATTTTTATGTGATTAAATCCCTCCCTTTATTCTAAAAATGTAGTAAAGTCAAATGACTAGGATAAAGGAAAAAGAAGCATACCTAGACTTACCTAATAGGTGAATCCTATGAATCTAGATCTGAGGATGTGAATCATGATCCATTACATATCTTAAAAATTAAATTTTCATAAATTCATTTTTACTTAAGAGATATCAAATCATATATAAAAATGACTAAATAAGTAAAACTAAGTAAAGAGATGAAATTGAGGAAAGGAATAAATACACCTCATTAGGTAAATGAACCAATGCATAAACTTGGTAAAAACATGTGTGTGTGTATAGTGACCAATCACTGAATAGCTTGGACTGATCTTATGGCTTGATCAATCTCCATATGTTTGTGTCTCAATAAATCAATCTAATTTTGACTCCATCATTGCCCGCCCCTGCTTGGTGGATTATGACTTATGAATAACTTGGATTGGACTAATGGTGCGTCCAAACATCTAATGTAGGTGGATCAAGAACTCAACTAGACTATGAATTCATCATTTCTTACCCATTTTTAGTATATGCATCTAAAATTGAAACTACATGATGTAACTAGAGATGTCTAACTAGATATGTCAGCTCTATATCCACTCAGGTATATTAGGTGGCTCTGAGCCACTTGAGAATGTCAAATACTATAAATGGATTATTAAGGCATGAATATAGTGTATAACCTATAATATTGTGTCTAATATTTATAATGTATATAATAACATGGATTTTATCATTCCATCTAATTAACCCATGCATAAATGTGTACACAAAAATAATATGCACATGCCCTCAAATATGATATCTAAGCATGTGGATTCTAGATTGAGTTTTAATAATCTATATCTAAGTATCTAACTATAAATGGGAATGGTCATGTCATGCATGATGCCCTAAATCTAGGTAAATGGTATGAATTTGAGTTAAACTAAGCCAAAACTAGTAAATCATAATTAAACTTGTGTAAACCTAGATTGTGACTACTGTACTTTTTTGGCCAATCTAGAATTTTATGAAATTAAGGCTATTGGATAGTATCACCACATCTTGGACAATAGCACCATGTTGTGATAGTGTCCCAATTTGGGTGCTAATATTTGACTATTTTGATTTCTATGCAACTGTAACTGATCTCTATGTCACCATTTCCCATTATGTTTCCCCCTAAGTCTAATTTCTATAATATGAGCTTGTGTGCTATAAATTATACTCTAATTTCATTTAGATAGTTTGATCTCTATGACAACCCCTATGAATGACCATATTTTGAGGGGAGTTATTAAACTTGGGAAAGAACTATCCTCAAAATAAAAGTCTCTATAAAATGTGTGTTATCCAGAGCATATATGATATCTACATAATAAACCAATATATTGTGGATACATAACATTAGAATGTAAGATAATCAGAGCATAAGTTTGTAATGTATGATGTATGTTAGATATAGCATTCAAAATGTTGTCAAGATAGATATAACAATGTATATGAAGAATGAATATAAGTTATAACTAAGTAGATACCTAGGGGGATGGGGCATGATGTCCATCACAACACCCAAGTAGGAAGAGGATATGCATGAGGTCCCTCATGGCATCTAAAACTAGAGTGTGTAACAAGTAATAAATATGTGTCATGGCCATGTTGCATATAATAAAACATACATACAACACACATGAGGCATACAAAGATGCCAAGGGACCAAAATACAAGGGACAAGGCACATGTCACTAAATATTATAAAGAAAAACATATAAGGGAATGTTCAAATGTCCACATACAAAAACAATAAGTAAGCTGTCTTAGAGCTAAATGGAAGGACATGTTCAAAATTACATATACATAATAACAAAACAACACACAAGGACATGGGAAAATGTCTAAAACATACATATAGTGAAAGTAAGTTGTTTTGAGCTATAGAACAATGACATATTAAAATGCCCTAAAAAAGAAGAAGCATAGAGATACAATCAAGTCTAAACTAGGATTGATATAAATGAAAGTATGCATGAACATGTAATAAAAATCTATGTAATAGATAATATGTATATAGGTTGAGTCTAAAGTAGTCATAGTTAGAAACAAAATATGCATAGGTGTAGTATGATCAATATCAAGATATAAAAAAGCTAAATCTATGATGTAGATTTTAGAAATATGTAACCTAGTAATCAAAACTATGTATAGGGTGCCTCTAAATTAGCAATTGTGTCTAATGAAGAACCCATGTATCTATGTGTATGTCCCCAATGGGTAGATAATAGGAAATATGGATCAGTGTAGTGGACTTGAGTCATGTAATTAATCTACAAGCATTTAACAAGAATAAGTGAAGCATGTATGTATGATAAAACTAACTATAATAGGATAACTAGCATATGTGGTATCCATAAAATATAAAAAATGTAAAAATGGTAGAGCATACAATCTATAATTTTGTGTTTTATGAGTAATTATTTTAATGTTTGTGTTATTTTGACATATTCTATTTTTTTTGTATTTTCTAAATACAAGCTATGTATAAGTAACATGAAAATTAAACTATATACAAGGAGCGATAAATAAGGAAAACATGTACATGAATGGAGGAAAAATACTAATTAATGAGCCTCATGGGAGACTCACTATCAATGTGGCTTATGTCAAATAAAGGAAAAATGATCATATGTGTTGTATGAAAAGGTAATTGAGGTCCTAAAACCTATTGTAATGAGTGATCGATAGTTGGCACTACTTGTGAAGTGGTGCTATAAATATATGTAACTGACTATGGTGTCCTAAGAACTATATGGGTCTTAGGGACCCATCTATTAGAATATGTTTTAATTAGCATAGCTACCCTATGATGAGAACTTTGATAACTCAATAATAATCATAATCTTGGGAGAAAAGGAGTAAAGGGAGGCCCTGTATAATATATATAATATCTCTGACACAAGGGTATATGTAATAGTGGTTTCTATGGGAGAGTATGAGTATATGGTAACATTGTAGGAGTAGACTTCACTTGCATTGGTGACTCAACTAAACTCTATGGTGTACTGATATGAATTATGCTTGGAGTTGTAACTAGTAACTAAGCTATAACTAGTAACTATGGTGTAATTACTTGTGGGATAGGTACAAGATACTCATATGAAAGACCTTCAATTGTGATCACCTAATCTGCATGTATATTTAAGGCATCTATGTATGATGGATGGGATGGATCATAATTGTTGTATCCATGGCCTACTTAATAACCTATCAAATGTGTCTGCACTAAGAACTACTAAGAATTTAGTAGTCACATGTGCTGTTCTAACCTATAGTGGAAGTGAAATCTCCCAAATAGAGTTATGAACATGGCCACTAAAACCATAAATAACTATGTTTGCATGATATATATCCTACCTTGAATACCCCAAATGTTACAAAAATGTGATAGTGCACATGTTAATACTTTTACCATTGTCAATCATAACACTTTGAAAAAGATGATGATTTATGTATGTTATTAAAAAGAGAACATATACATTTAAAACATCATCAATGATCTCCTACTCTGATAAAGCGACGAGTGGTCTAGCTAGTAATATAGTATGATACATACTAATCTATTGTGTAAGGGGTGTGTTTGCTCTATAGTAGTGTGTTATGATGTTAATAGTGGATATGCCTAATATATGTAGTGAACACCTAAATTTCCCCTACCTTATTTTTTGTATGTTTTGTAAATAGATATGAGAATATTTTAAATGCCTTGGCTCCCATTTTTTAAACTTTGGGTGCCTTTGTGGGTGCTCCCACATAAATTATGTTGGCATCTATTGAATATTGTATCTTATCTTTTAAGGTGATGCATTTGTTTTTAGTGTGTGTTAGTGCCCTATGATATTCAATGAGTGCATTATAATTATATATTTTTGGAAGAGGCCATGTCATATCAACCTATTTTATAGGAGGGAGAAATATGACTTTGAATTCTAAGAGATATTGTAAAACATGTGTTGGAAATTCTAGAAGGTTGGTGAAAACTCTCCATGGAGGAGTTGATAAAACTAGGTGAGGAGATGGCTATGAAGCTACATTAACTATGGCCTTTGTATCACTCTTATTTTTAGTGGCTCTTACCTTATAGGTAGTCTTAATATAACTCTTATTAGTTGATTTTTGTCCACATATATTTTAGTTTACCCATAGAGAGAAGATTGACTTATCTTCAGTTCATTATGTGGCATAAATATATAAAGGTTGGAAACTTCTTAAACAAGATAGCTTCACGTAATTATATTAGTAGGATCTATATGAATATGTCTTATATTTATCTATATGTGATGGGACTAATAGTTTTAAATCACAAGACATATTCTATGATAGGGTCATTAGATTTTTGCTTTAGTTATGTTACTTGAGAATATGAAATATTATAACTGATGTTTAATGAGAAGTGTGATAAAAACATATCTACCAAAGGATTTATTATGGTGATAGACTGATTTAGAAGATCATATAACCACTATAAGGCATAGTCCTTTAGACTTTAGGGGAACAACTTAGTGAGAAACTAATCATTGGACACATAGTCCAAACATTCTATGTGGAAAACTCAGAGATGATGTTTTGGGTCACCCTTACCATCATACAGTGTAATATTAGGTGCTATTAATCTAGATGGAAAAGGAGTTTTATCTATGTGATGTGCCAAAGGTGTATGTAAAAGAACATGAGAAACCAAGGCATGTGATGGCTTAGTAACTCCTTGCTCAAGATGTAACACCTTAGCCTATAGAGAATTAATATCATGCATAAGGGATTGTACATATATATATTAGGTTATATCCATAAGAGGTGTAGCTTCCATCAAAGGTTTTTGATTTAAAATTGGTTTTTGTACAAGATGAATTCTCCCTAAAGAAGGTGTAACAATGTTGTTATTTAGGGGTGTATAAGATTAACCATTATTTTATTTGTTCTTTATTTCCATTATGGATTGTAAAATCTATGCATATTCATGGGGATATTAATAAATTATATCTCTAAATATCTATAGAATCTCATCCTTATTAACTATAAAATTTTCATTGTAAAGTGGGGGGGAAAGTGTCCCAATTCCCATCTTGTATATCATTTTCATCTGATTGTATTGCTCATCTTTGGATGCATTATCATTGAAGTATAAATAATGAGGATGTGAAGGATCAATGATGGGAGTTAAAACTATTCCTTTGTCCATGGTATAAGCTTAAACAAAAGTAATCTAAGTATGCTCAATAGGACTACCACTAAGCCTAGCACTTATTCTTAAGGGAAGATGAATAGAGTTTTTAAATGGTATATAATAAACAAAGTGAAATAGGATTGATAACATATAATGTATGAAATCTAAAAATATTATCAAAACCAAATAAAATAGGAAAAAAAAGATATAAACCCTAGTAGCCTCTAGGGTTAGGGTTTGAATAATATTCAAATTAAGCTAGGTTCACCAAATATTTTAAACTTTTATGACTTATATGAATGCAAATCCTATGTTGTTAAAGGGATGAGTATAGTAAATTAGGGTATAATTATGCAATAAATATATCCATTGATTTTTAATATAATTGACTTAATTTGACCCTTCTAAAAATAAAAATAAATAATGTAAATCAGAAATTATCTAGAAAATGACTAAGAAGGATGATCTAGAGGCTAAAAACTGAGATAAATCCTAGTATGAGTGTGGAAATAAGACCCAAGTATTATAAATCATATTTGATATTACCACCCTAGCTTAATAGTATCACCATGTGGCACTAGTATCCTATTTTGGTGGTAGTGTCTTTTATGTAGAATTTTTCCAAGCTTCTGGGTGCACATGTGTCTAGGTCTATCAAACTTGTTATTGTGCACATAATCTCTAGATCTTTTTAGATGACCTATTTTGACTAATTTTATGTGTAAACCCTAATCTTCCATGTATCTAGGTCATCTAATTGATATAAGTGGTAAAGTGTGTTATTAGTGGGGTAGGTTGAATATCTTAAACACCTCGCTTTGATGAGAGTTGCCTATATACCACTACTTTGAAGAGGGATAAAGTGTGATGAAGTGATCCCTACCTAGGTTCTATTTCAAGTTCAAGTGAAGCGAGTAAGAGTGTTTAATTAAGTGCTTTGAATGTGCTTGAGATTGGAAATTTAAGTAATCTAAGCATAGGAATATTGTAGATGGTTGTATGTAGAAGTAAGTTAGAATAAGGATTGATAACCTTGATTGTGCACAAATTGTTCTAAGTTTATTTGTTTAATTTTCATCTAATTTACATTTAGTGGCTAGAGGGATAAAATTTGTGTATATATATATTATCTTGGTGATCCTACAAAATTTTAAAAAGGCCGAGGCTGACCCTAAGTAGTCTTATATTTGAAAAGATATCCATTGGTGGAAAAAGGATGGAAAATACAATAGAACCAAAATTAGGACAATAGTACCATGTGGAAATATTTTACCTATTATGGAGTTAGTGTCCAGGTGGCAAAACCTAAGGCACAAAGGGTTAGTATGTCAAAATGAGGGTCTAGGACTTCTTTAGGGATGTTTAAGGATGCTTGTGGCCTACACAAAGGCTACATAAGTGTGAAAATAGGCCCTAAGATAGGTATATGTCCAAGATAGAGATGGGTGGTCTCAATTATCCCTCTTATCACTCAAGTGTCATTTTTAGGTGATTATAAAATTGGTTAAGTGCCCCACTTAATGGGTCAAAAGGTTAATTTGTCAAATTTATAGGTCATAATTTGATTGGAGATGAATCCATGAGAGGTTATTATTGAATACATGATAATATCCCAACTATGGATGCATCAACATGATTCTATGGACTGATGTCTGATGTGCAAATAAAATTGGGACATTCAATGATTCTTAGGTATAATTCACATTTATTGGCAGAAATCAATCTGAAGTCTAGTTACAACATGGTTGTGGCCAAAATAGGGTTTCTAAAATTAGTAGCATCTAAATTAGGCGTTAATACCAAATAATAATGAAATACTGCTATGAGTATAATATTAAACATGACATGCATAATCATCTAAATCATGAATCATCACTACAATGAAAAATCATAATTGTAACTTATAACCATGTTAATAAAATAATAACATCTAAATTAAAACAACATAAACAGTAATAAATCAAAGTGCCTACCTAAACTAAGCAATCATGGTATAAAAATGCATCAAAAATAAACTAAAAATGTATCAATAATGAGGTTTTGACATCCTCTCCCTCTTAGAGAGGAGACATCTTGATGAAAAGTTAAACATCTATGGATAAAGCTACTCAAAATATTCTCTAACACTCTTTTCAAAAAATGTTCCACAACTCAGAAACACCAATATTTAAATATCTAGTAATAAATCAATCAACTTGGTAAATTTCATCAATTATTGCAAAATAGTGTCATACCTACTATGTACTTATATGAACTGGTAATAAAAATAAGTGGTGATTGCCACCTTCTTACCTCTTGGCATAGCATGAGAATATAAAAACCTCCAAATTAGAAATATTCAACCTTGCCTTGAAAACATTCCAAATACTACCATCAATACATCCATGTCTTTCTTTAGGTTAGGCCAAAAGTAATGTATTTTTAGCTTGTGTGTCCCTTTGTGACACTAGAATGAGCAAAGTGGGGTTTTGTATGCACCTTTTCAGAATAATATTTCACAAGTATCTAAAATTGGGTATACACATACTATTTTTATGACTCAATAGGCCATTTATTTTAGTTAGAAAATCATTAATTACTTTTTAGGTATACACATACTAGGCTTACTAGCTCAAACCTACTCTTACCTTAGAAGATTTCATAAACAAAGTAATTTTTTTAGCACAATACATCTAAAATTACCAATTTTCATCCACCCATGTAGGTGTGCATATAAATCATTATAGCATAAGTAAGTTTTATAGGCTATAGTGATTAACCTTAACCTTAAATGCTCTACCAAATAAGAGTGTTTTTAATAATTTCAAAGCATAGATTACAACTGAGACCTCATACAAGATAGAGACATTCATAAATTTTTAGTTTATATGTTGAATTTAGGATTGGTAGTTTGATAATGAATTTTTTTTTAGGATAATAATTCCTCTTATTGTAAGGATATGTTGTCACAAAAATCTACAACTTTTTATGATAACAGTTGTAATAATCCAATCCAAATAGATTCCAACATAATATATAAAATCCTAAGTGGTAATTTTCCACATCATACATTATGCCTTATCCATAACCTCATTACCATTCATAATATAAACTCAAAATAACCCATTATTTTATGGCTACTTCTCTTTCAACATTTACCATTCATGTGTTAGTGCAACATTTCACACCAACCACACTAGACATCAGAGAACCCATTCCAATCATTCACATGCAACCCCAAGGTTTTCAGCATGATTTTAATTTTTTGTGAGCTCAAGATGGTCTAGGAATCCTAATCCCAACATATTTTTATCAACCATCTGAGGGTATTCACCCAAATTTTATCACTCTTACCAAGAATCAAGTGGGTACCTAGGATTTTTAGCATCACCTAATCAGGCCTTCAAGTTGATCCTTTCGAGCATAAAACCAACATAAATTCTAGTCATTATTTTAATCAAATCAAAATAATTCATTTAGATTATCACTTTTAGGTATACACATGCTAATGCCTTACCCACAACATATTTAAACTTACAAGCCAACACATGCCTATATTTCAACAAGTATATCCTTGATAATCTTGTATAAATGTCCAACTCATAGGATCTATTAGTGATTCATAATCACTCATTTCAATTTCAAATTACATCATGGTTATAAATCAGTCAACTAAATTGACATATTTAACTAACAAGTGTAATCACCTATGTACACATAGTATCTAACTATTATTTCACAAGAGCTTACCCATATTCTAACCAAGGGTGAGTTATCATTTGAAAAAAAACTTTCCCTAGAATGAGAAGCATATTATTTCTAAGGTATTTTACTCAACATACTACCCACTTAACACATTATTATAATATCCTCTCAATAATTCTTGCATTTGATATTTTATTAAAAGTTAAAATTCTAATTTAGGCTAGAATATTCAATTTATAATAACAAAATATCATTTTAATGATGCATTTAACACACTTTTTATCATTCAAAAATCAAAATCAACCAAAACCATAATGGTGTTTTGATTCAAATAGGTTGAGAACATCAACCATGGTAACTTTTAACTTGCCAAAAATCATATCATAGGTTTTTAATTGCAACATGGGTGCCAATGATAAATGACCATTACACTCATTCTAAGTGATTTTTAGAACCAAATATCTATTAAAACATTTTTAAATTTACTAAAATGGTAGGAATTGACCAACCTTATGATATACCAACATATTTCTTCCTTTTGTCATTAAAAAATGACAACACTATAGGTCTTAACACAACTTGCTAAGATATCATGAGAATCCTACCCATACTAGGCATTAAAAATGCTGAAAAGAACAAGTCCCAACATTTTTTTGAATTTTATAATGGTTAAATAAAATAATTATCTATTACCACATTTTTAACTCTATGGATCTTGATTTTATGGTCACCTTTCCCAAGGAAGGGTGTGTTCCAACATAGCCCATTTTTCTATATCCTAGAGATTGGGAAAAGGTTACCAATAATTTTTCTTACCTCATGGATCATATGGATCATTATGTTTATTTATATGGATAGGTACCCAAATCTATGACTTGCCATAAAAATTTAGTTATATTCACCCCACTTATCCCTCTAGGCTTGAGTTACACCCCGAATCCTCCCAAGTGTATCATGCCTTAGGAATCTTATGATGTCTTTCCCAAACAAACCATGAATGGACACTCAATATTCTTCCTTTATTTTCCAATAAAAATATTTTATCACTATTCCACTAATTGGTATGCCCATACAAACCTAAAGTGGACTAGTGTTACTTGCTTCAATATAAAATGGTTTTGGGAAGGATGAACTTTAGCCAAAGCTAGGGTGGATATCAATCTATCACTACAAAATTTTTATATTTACTATACAATATAATTTAAAATAAATGCATGGATTCCCAACACCTTAATATTATAGAATGAACATTATCTTTTTCATCTCAAGAGGCTAAATTCCCTTGATAAATTACACCATAGTCCTACTCAAAGGAAATAGTTTATTAGTTATATGTTAGTAAAAAATTATCACAAAGATTCTCAAATCTGTAATATGAACAAAATATGATGGAAATCAGGGCTTGGATAATTCACAAGGGGAATTGGTGCTTATCTTACATAAAGTAAAATATTAAATATTTTATTTTGATAATATTTAGAGCACAAGCTCTAATAGCAAGTGTCATAACCCCTTATTTTTTATTTATTTTTAAATAAAAAGGGGGTAAAAACTTTATTAAATCATAAAATCATTACAAAGTAGAAGGAACCACCCATAATGGGCCCAATAAAAACAAGGATTAAGTAACACCCAAAAATCTCCTCATATCCTCCATATCCCAATCCTCAAGAATAGGGGCCAGATCACCAGGAAGATGACCCCAATCATCCACATACCAAGTCATCATCTGCTCAGACACCCATTTTGCCAACCCATCTGCCACCCTATTCCACTCTCATGGCACATGGTAAAAAATAATAGAATCTAAAGCATTTCTCAAAGAAAAAATTTGTTTGGCCACCACTGGAAGTTCCCAGTTCACCTCCATAAAATGTCTCTTATTCAGCATATCAATGACCACCTGAGAATCTGATTCACAAATAATCCACCTCCAGCCAAGGGCACAAGCATGATCTAATGCCAAAAGGATAACAAGATCCTCCATGAGATTATTTGTATGCTAACCTTCATATATAGAGAAGAAAAAAATTACCACTCTCAAACTATCCTTGCCAATACCACTAACTCCAGCATGACCAGGGTTACCTCTGGAAGATCCATTAGTATTGATTTTCAACTCTCCCACTATGGGGGGGCAATAATAACCATTATAAAAGACCCTCACTCTCCCACATCTATGCTGAACCATCCTCCAATGTTTCCATCCATCCCCAGAGAGACCCAAGGCTTCAACAATATCAGAGTCACTAGAAGCAACAGGGACAAACATGTCACACTTAGTAGCCAAAGTTTCCTGTAGACCCCCCAAAATCCTCAACTAGAGTTGACCAACAAGTAGCTTCTTATCCAGAAAGATACCACAGTTGTGCTCCAACCAAATATGCCAAATTATCAATCTAGGGACAATGACCCAGGTAATGAGGAGGATAGAGGTCTTTGTAGGGGGAGGCCCCAGACTCCTCCAAAAGTCCTCTAAAGAAGAAGCATGTCTACATGGTGTACACCAGAGATTCCACCAAGAATGCCATATAAATTTCACAAAGGAACACTGAAAGAAGATATGGGGGATGTACTCCTCCTGCCCACCACACATAGTACACTTAGAGGGCCCCTAAAACCCATGTTTCCAAAGGTTCTCCCAAGTGAGGCACCTCCCTTAAACAACTAACCAAGAGAAGAAGTTACACTTAGGCTAGGCAAACTTATTCCAAACTTGTTTCCACCATGGGACCTCTGAGCTCCCAAACATTTGCTTATCAAAAACTTGATAACCCAAGGCAACAATAAATTTGCCTTTTAGATCAGGACCCCAAGCCAACACATCTCTCCCAAGAAGAGAAGTGCAGACATGCCTTGATAGAATCCTAGCAAGCTCTTTGTAACCCCTAGCTACCCCACCAAGAGGCCACTCCTATAGAACCTTCCATCTATACACCCTAACTTGTCTTAAATTATGAAGGGTTTTAAAATTAGTGACATGTCACCACCCAGCATCAATAAAATGCCTACTCAAATTCTATAAGTGTGGGTGGGTAGACAAAATGGGAGGATAACCATTCCAAGAATCATGCCAGAAGAGAGCCTCTTGCCCCCCATTTAAAATCCAAAACAACCCCTGCTTAACCAACTTGGCACCCCTTTTGAGGGTGCTCCAAATCATAGAACCCTTCCCCTCCAAACTGTAGCAAGAAACATCCACACTCTCACCAACACCCAAATACTTTGAGGCAAGAATTTTTGCCCATCATTGATGTTGCTATGAACACCACTACCAATACAACTTTGCTGCTAAAGCTTGTCCATTCAAATCAGTTCTATGCAAGCCCAAACCACTAGCTTGCTTTGACCTACAAATATATTCCCACTTAACCAAACTCCACTTCCTATGAAGAAGGTTGCCAGACCAAAGAAACTATTGAGACAAACTCTCAAAGTCTTTGATAAAGTGAAAAGGTGTATAGAGAACAAAAAATTTGTATAGAGGAAGAGCCTACACCACTTACTTTAGAAGAGTCATCCTACCCACCAAAGAGAGCCACCTACTAGTCTAATGACTAACCAAATTTACAAACTTATCCATAATCTCCTGCAAGAACATTTTAGGAAGTGAACTAATAGCTAGTGGAATGCCAAGATACACAAAAGGGAGAGTGCCATTCCAGAAGTGGAGGATACCTACAATTATCCTCTGAATAGCCCACAGAGTATGAAAGAAGTAAATTAAAGACTTCCCCTTATTAATTGTCTAACTTGACACAACTAAATAACAATCTAGAACCCTGTGCCACCCGAGGGCCTCTTCAACCTTGGCACTACCCATCAGAGCCATGTCATCAACAAATTGTAAATGTGACTAAGGGGGAATATTGTTTCTAAAGCTCCAGCCCTTAACCAAATTATCCTCCACCTGGGTTCTGATAAACCTCCCCAAACCTTCCACCAATAAGATGAATAGATAGGGGGATAAAGGGTCCCCTTGTCTAAGCCCCCTAGA
This sequence comes from Torreya grandis, assembly GCA_037957365.1. Classification (NCBI taxonomy): domain Eukaryota; kingdom Viridiplantae; phylum Streptophyta; class Pinopsida; order Cupressales; family Taxaceae; genus Torreya; species Torreya grandis. The sequence continues at coordinate 140,812 of JARHVA010009716.1, forward strand.
AGAACTAAACAACTCTGTCGACTCACCATTAGTTAGCACTAAAAAGGAAGGAGAAGTAACACAACTCTTGACCCACTCAATCCAATCACTAGCAAAACCAAATGCTCCTAGAATCTTAAATAAGAAATCCCATTTAACCTTATCATAAGCTTTAGCCATATCCAACTTAATAAACATGGCTTTCTCTTTGGAATGATCCATAGAATGAATCATCTTAGCCGTAATGATAACCCCATCCATAATCTACCTACCAGCCATAAAACCCCCTTGCTCTTTAGAAATTACTCTACTTAGCTAGGGTTTGAACCGCTCAACAATCAACTTCATGATAATCTTATAAACCACATTACATAAGGCAATGGGCCTAAAAAGATCTAGAGAATTAGCCCCATCCTTCTTTGGGATGAGAGAAAGGAAGGTAGAATTCATGGATTTCAACATTTGTTTATTCATGAAAGATTCTTGAATGACCTCCAACAGATCTAACTTAATCACTTACCAGAACACTTGGTAGAACTCAATCGGGAAACCATCAAGGCTTGGGGCTTTTCCTTTTTTCATCTGGAACACAATAGTTTCAAGCTCAGATAATGAAATGGGAAGAAGTAAAGAAACATTCATTTCATTAGTGACTAAAGGTAGAATACTATTCAGAATATTAGCTTTATCCTCCTTTACAGGAAGGAAATCCTCAAATAGTAGGATAAAAAAGAAATGAATAGTCTTAGTAGAAATAGAAGTTGAGGAGGAAAGAATCTCCCCATTCAAAGTCTTGAGTGAAGAGATGACATTACCTTGTCTCCTATATTTTACCAAATTATGGAAGAAAGAGGTATTTCTATCTCCCACCTGAAGCCACTCAATTCAGGACTTTTATTTCCAAAACATTTCCTCACATAATCCCCATTCCTCATCTTTCTTCATAGCCATAGCTTCCAAAAAACCTAAATCCATAGTAAGGCCTTGGTCACGAATCTACCTGGTGATTGAATCCAAATGAGCTTGAGCAGACTATTTTGCATGGAAAATATTACCAAAGTATTGCCTATTCCACTATTTCAACCTATATTTCACATATTGGAGCCTCTTAGAGAAGGAGTACATAGCAGTCCCATGTGACGACTTCCCCAAATTCCACCAAATAGGATGAAGATCATGGAGGGAGTCATCTCTTAACCACATGAGCTGAAACTTAAAAGAATACTTTACACAACACTGAGGAAGCTCAGTAAGAAGTTTGATTGGCCAATGATCAAAGCCCTGCCCATTTAAAATCTTAGAGCTAGTCAACCACCTATCCCACAGCCAAAAACTAGACACCAAAAATCTATCCAGATGTTTAGAAATAGTAGCATCCCCACATCTATTATTGTTACAAGTAAAAACCCCATTGACAGGCTTGACATCAACCAAATTCAAGAGAGCCACATTATCTTGCAAGAGATTAGAAGAAGGTTCCAAGAGATTAATGCCTCCCCTCTTCTCTTCTAAAGAAATAATGACATTAAAATCCCTCACAAGAAATAATGGGAGATAAGGATCTAAATTCTTCACATATCTGACAAAACCCCACAACATGGCCTTGCCATGAAGGTCAGCTAGAGTGTAGATGTTAGAAAGGAGTATTCTCTCACCAGACTCAAGATGAGAAGCAACACAAGAAATCAAACCTCTACCTGAATACCACCAAATTGGTCTGACTCTACATGGGTCCCATAAGCATGCAACCCCACTAGAGCTACCAAGAGCACCAATACATTGACACTGGCCACGACTCCAAATCTTCAAAGCCACACTCATCATACTATCAACTAATAACTTAGTTTCTTGAAGAAACACAACATCAAGAGAGTGAATACAAACCAAATCCCAAATAGCCTTTTGTCTAGGGATGCTATTCATACCCTTCACATTCCAAGAGAGCACAATCATCATTGGGGTTAGGAGAAGTGAACATCAATAGTCTTCACTAACCCTGACTCAGCTAATGTCTCACCAGTTATCTTTACCTTTTCCAAGTCCTTTTTTCTACCAACCTTAATGGGTTTTTCAAGAGCCCCTTTTTTTAGGGTTTTTGATTGTAAACCCAAGGCTGGAGAAGGAGCCATACTTTTTCCTAAGTCTAGAGTACCCCTTACTTCAGTTAGTACACCACCAACCCTAAAAGAGCCACTAGAAGTTTCTAGTACCAAATCTAATGGTCCTTGAATAGGAGCCAGAAGAGCCATTTTAGTGTCCATCTGAGTATCCTACTCGCCAAGTTGATCTAAATTAGGAATCACATTAGACTGATCCCCAGTAACCACCTCAATAAAGGGCCCAACTATTGCTTGTAAGTCCACCTAGAAATCCTCCTCCTGGACTAAATCCTCCAGTGTCTCAAATTGGTTAAAAGTTTCCCCCTCTTACCTATCCTTGAGGGATCTCTTTAGGCCTTGACCACAATTATGAGATTTAACTAGAATAAAACCATCGTTATCAGCACCATCTCCCTACATGGGGGCTTTACCCTTGTCTATTTTCAAATCAGGCTGAGTAGGAGCATTACTTAAAACCATTACACCAGAAGCTTGAGGACACCTTCACTCAAGATGGCCATATTCATGGCATAGTCGACACCTAAAAGGTAATGTCTCATAATCTAATGGTTGAGTCCAGGAGAAAGACCCAACAATCATATCAATAGAATCTGGAAGCAGCTAGCTCAAATCAATTTCAACATAGACCCTAGCATAAGGAAAAAATTTCTTATTCAAATTTTTTTTGGAAGGACCAATAGGTTTTCCAAGTAATACCACAATCGACTATAATATATCACTTCTCTAGCATTGAAGCGATAGCTAAGGAAGATGAACCCAAACTAGGATTTTAGATGGTAACTCCTCCACTGAGTTAAAGCTAGCATGCCATGGTTTTATGAAGAGACCCACTTGGTTATAAAAGTATGGGCCCCCTTTGAAGGCCCTATTTTGATCTGAGACAGACAAAAAATCCACCATAAAAAAGTTATTTGCAGCCATCATAATATCAAAATCTCCTTCCAAGTTTCATGTCTTGTGAATCCATATATCCAAAAATGGGAGAGAAACCCTCATCCCCATAAACTTACAAATCAAAATATGCTTATAGAAGTATGTAATATCCTCAGCTACCATCTTTGATTGTATTACTAAAACTGGCCATTCTCGATCCCTCTCCAAGCATCCATTCACCTTTGGCAATTTAAGAGAACCATTTCAGACCACATCCAAACTAGAAGAAGACTCAAAGGGTTTTTTGACATCCTCCCTAGCAATGGAAGAAGCCCAACCTGCCATATCGAAAGGCACATTTTGAGCCATTTATACTAGACAAGTGAGGGCTCAAAATGTCCCCCAAACCACACTGAATCTAAAACAACGACTCCCAACAGGTGTTGCACCACCAAGACAAAACCACAAAAGATAATAAACCCCCAACATGTAGTCCAATGAACCAGAGGACACACAAAAAGTAGACCCAGCGTTGGGAACCCTCGAATCCTGCAAACCACCACCCGCACCACAGAGTGCTGCCCAACAAGTTTTGAAACTAGGAAGAAGGAAAAATGCAGAGGAAGATCCTATCTCCTCGGCCCCCTGTAGACTTTCAAAACCCCTATGCACAAAAAAGCATGAACCTAAAAGCTATGGATTATGTGCCCTAGCTTGCCTTCCCACACACACACGCTATCGCCATCAGTTGAGTCTCCCCCTTATTTTTGAGTTTTTAATGATCTACTTTTGAAGGATTATTTTCATGATTTATAACACATGAATTAACTAATGGCCAAGGTAAGTCATACCACTAAAATTTATTATTCTCATTCTAACCCAAGTCAATTAAACCTTGTGTACTAAATCGATAATTATTGTACCAAATGAAAATTAAGAAGTCAATATCCATTGAAATTGAATTAGTAATTTGCATACTTTAATCCATCACATAAATAGATTATGATATCTACAATAAGGATTACTTGATGAGTTATTTCCAATAACCATACCTTATTTATTAATTGAGAAATCTACCAAGTTTATGACTAAAAATAAGTTAATGTTAATAGCTAGTGTTAATTGCTTGATCACTTAGACATGATATATAACTTTGGAATCATAGCACCATTTGGTTATCTCCACACACCAATGACAATATCCATCTATAAATTAAATTCCATCTCTATTTCACATTACATTTATACATTGAATGTTCATGTAATTAAAAAGGTAACAACAAGTAACCATAGTTTTGCCCAGTCATAATTCTTATCAAGAGAAGAACAAAAGTTCATTGCCCCCCATGAGGATGTGATCAAAATTATACTTCACAACAACATCTAATTTTTTTTGGTAACATAAGGTAAGAGAATAATCTATAATAATACATCATAGATCACCAATGACAATATATCATTCTTGGTTTAATTACCAAGTAACCCAAGTCTGATTCTTAATAATAAATATCATCATAAAAGAATCAATTATTATCCAAGTAAGGAGAATTCCCATTTTTAATGAGTAGTAATAATATTGTAGGCATGGGAATTGGTGATACTTATTATGATTAGATATCTTAATCTCTATCTTTAAGTCCTCACACCCCATTGCTTGTCCATTTTTAGCTTAATATTTTTTGACTTACTAATAGTAGGATGTAAAAATGCCACCTTATTCATTAATAAATTTAGATTCTAAATAATTATGTTACTCCAAGACTAGTTATCCACTCATTTCCATTTATAGGTAACAGGGATAATTTTAAGAATGGACCCTAAAACTTATTAAAAAATCTTGGTGAATTCTAAAGTTCAAGGATAATTCCATTAGCTAATCTTTGGCAAAATTGTCATGCAGGTTTAAATTGATTGATGATTTTTATTAGCTATTTAAAAGAACTTATCAATATTTGGTGAATTAAATGTCATATTCAAATCAATAAATAATGGAAAAAATCCATAGTTAAACCTCTTTCCTAAAACACATTCATGGGGAAAATATGCTTGAGGTGGAGTAATGATTATGATCAATGGATACCCTAAGTTTTTTAGAACAACTATTTTGCTTTACCCTATAAAATTGGGGGTAGTCCAACCATTTCAAACACTTTACCAAAGGATTAAATTCAAGAAAAGAAGACATGAAAGACAACACAAATAAGAAATGATATAGACCCATACCAAACCTAAACCTTAAGCAAGTGTGCATAACTCTAAAATGAAATTCATCTCCACATAAATGCCCAGACACACATTCAAAAGATTTTTGAGGTCTTACTAATCTTGTTACTAAACAAACAATCCCAAAAAAACATAAAGATCTTGTTGATCTCATTATTAAACAAAAAAACACATGTGATAACCAAATTATGTCTAATATTAAGGGTTTGGTATAATATTAAAATAGGTTTTCATACTACAAATAAAGATCTAATGAAAAAAATAACATGGTAGTAGTTCAAATCTCTTAAAAGATAGGTACAATTCATTAAAAGTGTGAAAACATTTGTAGATATGTAGGACTTGTATTTATTACTTGGATTGTACTTAATTTTTGGATTTTTAGACTCCTCCTTGGCCTTCTCTTTCAATTGTCACTTCCTTCATGATTCCTATGACCACAAAGGAATAAAACTTTAACATAGATGAAGTTATATGAATTTAGGTTTTAGGGTTTCTTGGATTTAGAAATTTAAGAAATTTTAAGCACTTATGTATATTTATTTTATAATAGGTAATTTATGTTAATTAAAAACCCAAAGGAGAAAGAGCTTAAAGGATGAGAAGTCTAAAGTCAATATATTATTTACAGTTCCTTCTTTTTGACGATTAAATTTGTCCTTCTTTTTAAGGAATAAATTTGATGGACATATGACTTAGTATAAATTGAGTAATACTTATGCAAGTATCTAAAAAGATCAACTAGATAATATAATAAACTAATTATAACAAAAATTGTGACAAAAAACTAGAGTATAGAGTATAAACTAACTATGGGGACATACGAAAAGACAACTATGAAAAGTGAGGATGACATAAAAAAATATTAAAAACATTTTCATAGTTTTAAAATTATAAACTATATAATAAGGTCTTCCAAAATTTCTTAACCATATCCATATTGGCCTTTCAAATATTTTTTTATTTCAATTAACAAACTATGCTAACCAAAATATAATTATTGTTTTAAACATTTAAAAACAAAATACAATATGATCATGAGGCTCTTTGCATTTATTCAGTTTATTCTTTGTGCATTATTTAAAATAAGTATCTTGAATGCCATTATTTTTCAGATGAAATTAGTTTATTATCTATTTAAAATAATTATGTGGTAAAGACCAACCAAATAATATAATAAATCAAGTATAGAAAAAAATGCGACAAAAATTAGAGAATATAGTAAAATAATAAACTTACTATGGGGACATGGGTATAAAATTATAAGGAAATTATACGAACTTATTCATTAGATGATGTGATTTTGAAACTTTAAATATTTTCCATTTATTAAATTCAATGACCATTAACATAATGTAGCTAATGGATGTAGTTTTGAATCTTGAGGCATCATTTTTATCATTGTTAAATTTTAAAAATTCATTATCTTAAAAGAAAAGAGATAAAATTCTATTATAGATACATAAGCCATGGATTAATTAAGATTAATTAATCTATTGTGTAAATATGATATGATATGAGGATTTTAAAATCATAAATTAATTCCAAGACACATGGATTAGGCATATCCAACTTTAGATAGTAAGGATTTTTTATGATTTCTAAAGATCATAAAATTTGACATGGAGTTTTAGTGTTCTAATGTGGACTTCCTAATTTGATGATGAATTTGAAATTAAAACACTATACTTCAAGTAATTACTCAAGTGGCATGGTTTAAATTGAGTATAGACACCTGTAAGTCTCTCAAAATACCAAATAGATAATATAATAAATTGAGTATGTAAAAAGTCATGACAAAAAATCATAGTATAGAGTATAAACTGACTATGCAGCCATAGGGCAAGATAACTATGAAAAGCAAAGATTACATAACTGAAAAAATATTTGAAACATTTTCATAGTTTTAAAATTATAAACTATATAATAAGGTCTGTCAAAATGTCTTAACCATATCCATATTGGCCTTTCAAAAAAAATATTTCAATTAAAAAGCCATGCTAACCAAAATATATTATTACCTTAAACATTTAAAAAAATATAATGTGATCATGAGTCTCTATTACTTTTATTCATTTTATTCTTTGTGCATTATTTAAAAGACGTATCTTGCATGCCATTATTTCTCAAGGAAATCAATTTATTGTTTGTTTAAAAAAAATATGTGGTAAAGACCAACTAGATAATATAATAAACTGAGTATATAAAATCATATTATAGAGTATAAACTGACTATGGGGCCATAGGGCAAGGCAGATATGAAAAGTGAGGATGAAATAACTAAAAATAATATTCAAAACATTTTCATTATTTTAAAATTATAAACTATATAATAAGGTCTGCCAAAATGTCTTAATCATATCCATAATCAATAATTGCCTTTCAAAAAAAAATATTTCAATTAACAAACCATGCTAAGCCAAATATAATTATTACATTAAACATTTAAAAATAAAATATAATATGAAAATATTAATATAGTTTCTATGGTTGGTTATGTTTTCAAAATTTTAACATCATAATTGATTCATCTATATCTTATTTATTAGGGTTATATAAAACAACTATGAAGGCTACTAGAGCAAGTTAGCAAGTCTTCTAGTTAGTGGATCATTTTTCAGCCTTGATAAAAATAGTAAATAAATGTATATAACGTGATCAAGCTCCAACATGAGCCTGAGGAAGAGGTTGAAATCAATAATTTTTGTTTTTTAATCCTTTATGTCCCATAAATATGGTTTTATAGGACTCTTTTTGTGTAGTACATATGGTAAGATCATGTGCAATACTTAGTATAAATTAAGTACAAACCACAACACACACTTTTGACATAGTTGGTTGATCTAATAGACTCAAATACTTTCTTTTTATGAGGGATCAATTCCTTAAGGTTGTATCCTCTATAACTTAAACCTTGATAGAAATTGAAAAATGTCTCTCTTCAGAGATTAGAGATCATTTTCCGCAAGATGAACTAATGGAATCCATGGCTATGGTGTATCCTTGATATTGAAAAAATGTTAACTCATCAAAATTTTAGAATAAAATCAAAACATTAGCCCAACACCTCCATAAGAGTGTAGAATTGAATGGTGAAAAAATTGAAGTCATTTTAGATTTTCCAAAGCTAAGGGAGCAGTTTACTTGATTTACCAAAATTATGTTAGAACAAGTTAAAGTTTTGGACCATGATTTTGAAGATGGCTTGATCACTAGACTATAGAATACATTAAGTCTAAGTGAAATAATATGTGATGGTATCTCAAAATATTTTAATATTGCTAATTTATGCCAAATAATGATTTTGGACTTAGTGGAAGATAAGATAATTTTTAGTGCATTGTCATTTTTAAATTCAAATTTAAGAAACAAGATTGACAAGAATTTGGATACTTGCTTGAGGCTCTATACAAATAGATACAATGTACTCAATTTTTCATTTGATATAGCTCTATTAATTTGGAAATATACATTTGAAAGAAGGGGATTGAATAATAATTATTCAAGCACACTACAATTTCATAATATTATATCTGAATCTAATTTTTTTTACTAGAATGCAAATAACAATTATCAAGAACAACATGAAGAAAATTTGTGTGTTGAAATTTGAAATTTAGGAATTTGAAAGCTGAGGTTAATTGCAGAAGGAAAACAATTGTTTTTTAATCCCCAATAATTTTCCATGGATTCATGCAACCAAAAGTATTTTTATAATTAATACTAGGTGACTCTAATTTTAATGGAAAAGAGTTAAAACTTGATTAGAAAAACTTGTATTTTTATGTTTTGTTTGATTAAGATAACATGTTTATAATAATTGTAACTTCTATTATAGATATGCATAAGTATATTACGACATTCCTTGTTATTTTATACCAATCTTGTTTGAGTTATCTATAGTGTAATGAAATTTAAGTATCTATATTGGACTAACAACTTTACTTCCACCAATAACTTGCATAAATGACTAAATTAATCGAGAAAACTATCACATATGTATTTGAGCAACTTCCATTAATCCCATGGGTGACATATTGCACCAACATTAAATTTTATCTCATACCTTAAATATATTGATTCAAATTCACTAAAAATGGGGCAATATCTCAAACTTGATCCCCAAAGATTTAGTTCCATGTACACCGCATTCAATGTTAAAAATAAAATATATATTAGGTTTGAGAATTTGGGATTTGAATTCATTTATGTCATTAGCCTGTTTTAACATTGCTTAGTTTTTTAAGACTTTAAATTTCAACTTACAAGTTTATAATTATAGTTTTAGATATTTATTATTAAGTTTTTTAATCATTAAAATCATATATAAGGAAGAGTATGTTTATTTTACTCAATTTTATAAATGTGTTAAGGACCACTTGTGACTTAAGACATAATAAGATTAAGGTAATAATTATAATTTGGTTGGCATGGTTTCTTAATTTAAATAAATTATTTTTGAAAGGCTAATATGGATATGGTTAAGAAATTTTGGCAAATGTTATTATATAATTTATAATTTTAAAATTATAAAAATGGTTTGAATATTTTTTTTAGTTATGCCATCCTTGCTTTTCATAGTGCACTAATTAATGTAAATTGAATATAAAGAAAAACTTGAACCAAACCATAACTCACTTACAAAACATGAAAATAGGAGCCAACATAAATTTATAAGGACACGTTAAAGTTCCTTGGTTACTATTTTGATGTACTTTGGATCTTTATTTTATGGTTATAGAATAAAAATGATTATATGAAGTAATAAATGTTTATAAGATGTGCATAGGGGATTTTATAAGTTCTAGGAATAATTTGAAAGTCAAGTAATGAATGATGTACTAGTCAAATATCTCAGTTATCAAATATATGTATATGTTAATTATATTTCAAATAATATAATCTAACATATCCAACAAAGTAAATTTTATAGAAGAGGAAATATCTTGAAGGAAAGATTTATGATTCTATCAAAGAGTTTAATCAATCTATTGATATTTATTTTATATCTCTATAGATGAATAGAGTGAAAAAGAAATGAAATGAAATAAACCAATAGAGAAAAAAATAGAAATGTAAATAAAAACATAAGAACAAAAAGGAAAATATAATCACTATTCTAACTAAGAACAACTAAAACAACAAACTAACATACTCATAATTTAATTATAAATATATTAATTTAGTTTTCAATCTTATATTATTATTTTGAGAGACTTAAAAAGGTATGTACTCAATTTATACCAAGTATCATACATGATCTTACTATATGTACTGCACAAAAAGAGTCCTAGAGAACCATAATTTTGGAAAATGAAAGATAACAAAAAAACATTATTTATTTTAATTTCTCCCTAAGGCTCATCTTGAATATTTATCATGTTACATACATTTATTTACTGATTTTGTCTAGGCTAAAACATGATTCACTATGTAGAAATAACTTTAAAAATATTATATTAAAATAAAATTAATTACTAAAACATTAAAATCCATGTGTATTTTCATAATTGTTTATTAAACCATTAAAACATACCATTATTTAGGAAATAAAATACTACCATGTACATATAAAAACCACCCAAAATAATATCAACATACTTAAAATTATCATGATAATATTTTATAAGTACCAAGTATCAATAGAAATTTAGACATAAGAATTTAACCAGAGTTTACATCAAAAATTAAATCTATCAAAGGGGAACCCTTATCAATAAATTACTCATTATACCCCATAGATGTATAATCAAGTGGGAGAGGGCCCATTTAGAATCATCTAGCTCTAACTTAACCTTTTCAACATTATGATCTTCATAGTTTGTGTTGTAGGGATGCTAACATGTTTCCTGCTAAAAGAAGCAAGTTTTTCAAGCTCAAGGGATGTAATATAATTATTAAGTGGAAAAATTTAATTTGGATGAAAATTTATATTTATTTAAATAATATTTTTAGGTGTCTTGGGTAATGGAACATGATGTTCATCAGGCTAAATGGTAGTATACATGTGTTGAGAGGGCTCACTTGGAGTGCCTCATATATGAGGAGGATTCCTCCAATGTGATTCCATAAATCCTATATTTACATTTAAATTAAAATATTTATTAGTCAAATAGTTTATAACATTACAAAAGGTAGTATCAGTGTCATCAAAACTAAGGAAACACTAGTTCACTGGTTAAATGGTCTAAGAAATATGTTAGCAGAACTGTGACCATGAAATAATAGGTTTCCTTGAGAGATACCATGTGAAGGAGTAACCTCACTATTTTTATTATAATCATGACCCCAAACATATCTACCTAAATTATTTTAACCTAGATTCCAACCTAACATCTAATAAAATATGCTAAAATAAGTATTTTATACAACTGAGCTCAAATACTTCCTAAATTTCATGATCTTAAAAATAAAATGGATCAAATTGTTCAATTTGAAATAAAATGTAAATAATAATTATATAACCATAATTATGCATAAAAATTAATCATTCGATCCTATTTATAACTATACTAAATTAACAATTGTCATCCTAAGAAAAATATGCATAATTCTTTCACAATCCTCATGCCACTTTTAAGAGAATGGTAAATAATCCATAATAAAATACATGAAAATAAAATCCATCTAAATTATTGGACCTATTATTTTCATATATATATTTATAAAAATACATATAACTATATCTTCAAAAATCTAAAATGAATATTTCTAATTTTGACCATGCCAAATAATCAAATACTCATTTTGAGAAAATGTTCCTCAAACATTTAAACAAAATAAATATAAACAAATATGTCAAAATTGATCATTTATATACATTGCATTATCTTCAACAAGATTTATCAAAACCCTAATGTTCAATTTTCATGTGTGTGTGTGTACACATGCACATGTGTATATATGATAAGGAACACTTAGAACATAATGAACTTAAGGTAATAATTATATTTTGTTTTTCTTGGTTTGTTAATTTAAATAAAAAAATATTTGAAAGGCCGATATGGATATGGTTAAGACATTTTGGTAGACCTTATTATATATTTTATAATTTTAAAACTATGAAACTATTTTGAATATTCTTTGGTGATATTTATAAAACCAAGTAAAAAAATATTCTATTCATTATATATGATTTTAATAACTGAAAAACTTAATAATATTTAATTTTCAAACCTAATGTTATTTTATTTCTAGCATTGAATGCAGTGCAGGTGGAATTAAAACTATGAGGATTGAGGTTGAGATCTTGCCCCATTTTTAATTTCACAATGCTCATGCCACTTTAAATAAAATTTTAAATAGGTCATAATAAAATATATTAAAATTTAATCCATAAAAATTCCTATCCCTATGAGTTTCATATATTTATGTCTAAAAATACATGTAACATTATCTTAAAAAATTTGAAACTAGTATTTCCAATTTTGACCATGCCAAATAATCAAATACTCATTTTGAATAAAATTTCCTCAAACATTTCAATATAATGTTTGATTAAGACAAACCATTATGTCAAAATTTATCATTTATATACACTTCATTATCTTTAACAAGATTGATCAACACCCTAATGTTCTCTCTCTTTCTCTCACTATCTCTCTCTGTCTCTCTCTCTCTCACACATATGATGATTACCACTTAGGAAATAATAAAATTAAGGTAATAATTATATATTTTTTATTTGTGTCATCCTTTCTTTTCATATTTGTATTTCCATGTGTCCCCATAGTCGATTTATTTTTTATACTCTACACACTAATTTTTTGTCATACTTTTTATTATACTCAGTTTATTATATTATTTGGTTAGTCTTTACCATATAGTTATTTTTAAAAAAAACAAGAAATTGATTTACTTTGAGAAATAATGGCATGTAAGATAATTATTTTAAACAATTCATGAAGAACAAAATGAATAAATGCAACAGAGACTCGTGATCATTTCAACCATATTTTTGAGTAACCTAAAAATATCTATTTCATAGATTTTGAGAACATATCAACCTTATATCAGACATGAATGGAATAACTATGTGTATTCAAAATGAGTGAAATAAATAAAATCCTTTTTAAGAAAAATATTTACAGATATACACAAAATTTCTAAGAAAACCAACATACATAGTGTTTTGAGAAAATATATTTAAAGAAATGCTTTTCAAGGAACTTACTATTATATTTAGTCATTTCAAGACAAATGACTATGCATGAAAATAACTACTCTTAGTCTTCAAAACATATTAAACACAAATACATACCTTCCAATCAAAAGGAAACCATCTTATAAATTATTTGCACCTTCATTTCCAACCTCTCATCCCAGTGTTTTGACTACCATAGCTTCACGTCTGCTAATAAATTGCATAAATGACTAGAAAATTTGAGAAACCATCACCTATGTATTTTATAAACTTAGATTAATCATACGAATGACATGTTAGACTAACATTAAATTTTTCATTGGGGCCCCTCAATAGACAGACACCAATTCACTAAAAAATGGGGTAATCTTTAATTTCACTTGCACCACATTTAATACTATAAATAAAATAAACATTATGTTTGAAAATTATTTATTGTTAATTTTTTTAGTTATTAAAACCATATAGAGGGAAGATCATGTTTATTTTACTCAATTTTATAGATGGCTCCAAAGAATATAATAAAATTATAAACTATATAATAAGGTCTGCCAAAATTTCTTAACCATATCTATAATTTGCCTTTCATTTTTTTTAAATTTAAATTAAAAAACCATGCCAACCAAAATATAATTATTATCTTAATTTTATTATGTCTTAGGTAGTCCTTATTGTATGTACACACACACACACACACACACTTGGTGATTATAGATAGCCATTATGTGTCTCATATAATTTCCGAATGAACTATAACTATACATGCATAGTAACTATGGTGAATTTGTGTCCCAAAATAGTACTGAGTATAATTTATAAGGAAACTCAAAACACATATAAAAAATTGTATAAAATTAAGGATATTTGACCTATTTATATTTTCACAAAATTATCCATTTTCAAAATTGAAAAAACCTACTTATAGACTTTTGGATATAAATAAACTCTAAAATTTTCCCTCGTTAGTAACCATCAATGAAATAGTTACTAAGGTGAATCTAGTTATCAACTTATGTAAAGGGAGAGTTAACACCACCTAAATCATATTATAATAGAATTAATCATACTGTTAATCCATAAAATTATGAATAATAGTGATGAATTCAATTTAATACCTCAATCATCATGATTGCCAATGAGCAAGGCTAGAGGCTATGGATAAAGCTCAATATTAAGAGTCATACTCTCATACTCAACAAGATTAATTACTAATCAAGAAAAATCCCATCCTCACCATAAAAGAACACTCATACATACATACATACATGCATGCATACATACATACATACATACATACATACATACATACATACATACATACATACATACATACATACATACATACATACATACATACATACATACATACATACATACATACATACATACATACATACATACATACATACATACATACATACATATATATATATATATATATATATATATATATATATATATATATATATATATATATATATATATATATATATAAGATCCTCATCATAATGCTACCAATAACTATGTCTTCTTACACTATGTCTTCCTTACAATAGATATCTTAGAGTAAATAACCAAGTTGACCAATTAAAGAAAAGGTATAATTATAAAAATACACATAAGATTTACAACATAATCAAATAAGTAATCCAAACTATAAAATCCATAATTTATAGGCTTAGATTGATAACCAAGGAACTTAATTAAAGAATAAACTTTCACCTTGTTATAATATTTGTGTTAGATTATAAGTACCAACACAAGGCCTCAACATAAAATTCATGAAATAAGGAGTAATAATGTCAAAAAACTGATATAACACTTAATAGTTAATCCATTTATCAAGCACAACTATAAATTCAATTCATGAATAAGTCTCAATGTATAAATATCAAGATCTCCATTCATTAATAGTTCTCTTTAATTCAAGTTTGGATATCTAACACTTAATACAAAATGTCTAACTATATTGAGTTACTTTAAGAAATAAAGTACAACAAAAAATAACTCTTAGTAAGAAGAAATCACACTTTCAAATACACTAGAATAGTAAAATCATAGATGAATATAACTATTCTCTCTTCCCATTTATATTGGGATCAAACAACCTTTTAATTAAATCATGAAACATGTTATTTATTTAAAACTACAAATATTTTTTCATCTCAAGGTTTAACATGTGTCAACATATATTTTATGAAAATCAAGATCCTCTAAATTTAGCATTATGATTGAAACCACCAAAAGGTAATACTGAGATATTCAACATATAACAAAGGAAGTAATTATAATCTATTGATAACTACCTAATATCCTTAAAAGCTTTACAAGATCATCAAATCATAACATTAACTCTCATTCCATAGTAAATAAATCTATATTTTAATAGAATTTATCAATGTGTAAATGCAACCTAATATTTGATACTTGGATATTACAATGATACTTCATGATGGGGCATGCACCACCATACACATAAATCAAACAAGAGAGTTAGGTATAATATTACTCTTACAATGATAAAAAATGATACCATATTTCAAAGAATTATTATAAAAATAGCTAAATACATCATTTAGAATTATTTTAATCAAAGATAATATCCATCTGTAAGTAGATTGTATAGAAATAGGTAATGATAATAATCAAGCTACTAATACAAAGATCTAGATGCCATAAATAAGTAATCAACAACATGAGGTAAAATCCAAATGCCTAGTCTAATGATTTCATCCATATGGTTACCCTAACCACCCCATCCATTAGTTGGATGGTGTAATTCAACAATTAGGTATGAAAGAGAGGTTAAGATCTTACAACAAATATTCTAATCCATTAACATGACTCACAACAATAGATAATCAAGCAACAATAAAATCTAATAACAATAATAACAATCAAATGGTCACTAAAAGAGTTGTAATAAAATTAGATGAACCATTCAACAACTCAAAATAGCCTATTGGCATTTAATTGAAAATTATAGAAACTAAAATAATACATATTTGAGTCTATAAATCCCAATTACACACTTGAAAATAAAACAAGTGTTTGAGCTCAACCAAGGGACTATTTATAGTAGTCAAATAATGATTCAATAATGAATACAAAAACTAATTTACATCAAAATCAAACTAATGAATCCAACATATATTTGATAGTGACTAGATTTGAACAATAGTTAAGGAATGCAATCCACATAGTAAACAAAGCCACTAAATCCATTTTGACAGCATGCCTCTATTTCTAGCATACATCTAATGTTATTAATTCAACAAAGAGCTAATGATGTTACAACCAAATAAAGGAGAGTAAAACCAACTATAATTTATAAAACAATAAAAATTTTGTCACTTGGATTTGCACCCTTTGAGGAGATGTCTAATCTCTCCTTATCCAAGTGGCACAATTCAATCACCTCTAGGCTTGTGGGTAGGCTAAGGATGAGGTTAATCTCTAGATAGGGCTAGCTCCCTTGATTTACCTCTTTGGATCACGACTACACCTAAAATTTGGCATGGGGGGGGGGGGGGGGGGGGGGGGGGGGGGGGGCGGGGGAGAGGGTGAGGGAGAGAGATAAATAAAATAAAAATATTCTAAGGGAGGTGATACACTAAATAAAATGATGACTTCCAACCAAAAAATTTTTACACATGAGAACAAAGGACTAACCAAACATACACTCCTTCAATCTACATCTTCTCACATCAATATTACATTATGAGGTTATAGATGAATGCACAAATCTAGGAGGAAAATACAAGAGGCCTTGAATGTCACTAGTGAATATACTAACTCACTCAATCCTTGGCATTTCCTAGAATACTTCACATGCCCTATAAGAAGAATCTTTCCAACTGTAAATAGGATTAAAGAATGAGATGACATGCTAAGGAATTCATAATATTCACTAAGTAAGATCCAACATTCAAGTATAAAAAATCATTAAGAGTTAAAATTAATAGTCTTATTGATCAAATGGTATATAAATGATTAGGGTTTCACCATACTCAGGTGGAGCATAAGTTATAATGGCTAAAATGGTTAGTTCTTATAGAACTTGAGAGAGAGAGGAGAAGAGAGAAGTCTAAGGGTCACAAGGATAATTTTAAAGTTAAGAGAATAATTTAATTATGAATTATAAAAGGACTTAAAATGAACCATGCAAGGTAATGAATCACAAGTGTCCGTCTAAGTCATAAAACTCATGAAAAGTGGCATGAAACTCATCATTCTAGCTTAAAAAACTGCCTTCATGATTTGGACTTGTTTGAATGTCCCAAAAATGATTAGGGGTAGGTATGGTTACATACATGCCTCTTCATACATTGTTTTTATGATTGGTCATCTAGAATCATCTAGGAATGAGCCATCATCATCTGTAGTCCAAAAAACTCTTCCTTCATGCACCCTACACACTTGGCCTCCAAAAAGGCATGAGTTTCCCATGAAAATATTTTGGAGGTATGGGATGAAAATTTTAAATACATTTCATGGACTTATAATTATTAGGCACATCTTAAAATCACCCCACTTGAAATTTTCCACCCTTCTCACTATTTGTCCACTATGCTAGTTTTGATTAGCTGAGATGAAGCACCTAGTTTAGGAACTTAATATATTTTAAAAGGAATTAAATTTACATATGTAGTTATATTAAGTCCTAAGTTTCACTCCCATGTTTTTGGAATCCCTTGAAACCTCCTATAACCTACACAATACACAAAATTGTCAGTAAAATCCTATTTTGCACTCCATTCATAAAGTTTCATACAACTCAAAAGTATGGGGAGAATCCTAGGAGATTATTTTTCAGGGTAAAATAACTTTTAGGGTCAAATTATTCCATTAGATCAGATTTATAACTCCATTTCTCCAAACTGATCACTAGCAAGGTTTTACAAGGGTTTTAACCTATTTTGACCTCTTAGGCTTTGTTCATAGACACTTGACACTCAACCTAAAAAAAAATATCAAAAACATGATTTTCAAATACCATTATAACACCTGCAAACTTATTTTATCCCCATGAAAATCATCAAGAAATATGTGAGCATTTGAACCTCTTTTATTGAGCTCTTTCCTCTATTTTAATAGGCCTAACATTAGTCCCAAGCTAAAATTGACTCTCCTAATGTTTTATATGCAAGGTGGAAGATTAAAAAAACTTATAATGACCTTATTAGTATTATATAATAGGTTATAAATCATATCTCATTCTAGAAGTGCGAAAGACCTCTTCATTTGGCACTAGGCTTAAACCTTGTTAATAGGCCTGAGTTGGTTCAAGACCCAAAATTACCTTATCATAATTTCATATAAATAAAATTAGATAAAAAAATATAATTCCATCCCATAAAAATTATCCAATAAGTTTTAAAACATTCCTAGGGATAGAAGTGGCATTGGTCTCTTATTTGGTCTTTAGGCCTAACCCTACCCAAGCAGGTTTGACTGTAACTTTCATGTTTTAGGCCTCTATATTTAGATTCCTTCCTAATTACTTAGTATATTATTATTTTATAGGTTTTTTTCATCTCCACATAAATCCTTTCATTATCTTATCAACTTTTGAAGAGTCTTTTTGAATCATTCCCAAAACCTGCCAGTTTTGACATAAGGGGAGTGTCCTCTGTTTGAGACAAAATATAGGGTACTCCCCTATTACATAAATCAAAGTTAATATTTTAAGGTATTATAAAATTTATGGAGACATAATATATAAAAAATAATACCTTCATTAGTTCAATTGACCCTTCATATTCTCTAAAACCCAAAACATACTGCTAGTCAAAAGACGGTATGCAAGGTTTAAATTTTGCACGATGTGTATGCCTAATTTGAGCTCATAATATATAATATATATACTATGATGATGTAATAACTATAGTTTTATAATAATTAATTTATTATATTCTTCATTCATCACTTCAAATTTCATTTACTTTTGCATATCTCCATCTAGTTCAGACTGTATGCATAATTATGTCCGTGTTCTTATTTTTTGGAGTGTACCTATAGGTGTTCCTTATATGGTTAGACCTTGGATAATTTGTATAAGTATATTTTAAACCTTAAAAATTTAATTTATAAATTATTTAACCTATCCATTTTATACTTGGGCTATACCCATCTCAATAAATTCACTCTTTATGCTCATTGCCCTTCTTTGCCATCATAGTTGGTTATAGATGTTCATTTCCAAATGAGGGACATATGAAGGTGATTTTTTTTAATAAAAAATAAAAATATTAAATTTTCATTCATATTTCATGTTCAACCATTTCCATACCATTTCTTAGGTTACTATGTACCTAGATTCATTAGAAGGAAAAGCACCTTTCCAATTTTCACCTTTTGGTTGGCTACAGGTGAACATTTCTCCACTAGGACTTTGGTCATGATGTGTAGAGACCATTTTGTAAGTTTGAGAGTCAAATAGAATAAAATTAATTATTGTATTAACCTTTAAAGTTCTAAAAACCTATAAAAATACCATGTTTAGGCCACTATTTCCATACCTAGTTGTAGGTGAATATTAAGGTTGTTTGTATGGACTGTAGGTGTGAATGAGGAACAAAAACCACCTGTCATCTCCTCTTGATGATAATTTAGGTCAAAAAAGGTAAATTAAACCATTATAACCCTATAAACATGAAATTAATGTATAATTTTGAACCTTGTTAAAAAAAGGCCTCTTTTCGGATCAAGCCTATAGATGTTACTATCTATTTTCAGTGTCTTTATAGGCAACTTTAGGACTCTTAATCACCATCCTCCACTAACCCCCTACCCTTAAAAAATTTTAAGGTAATTATATATGATAAAGGATATAAATATCATCAATATATACTCCTTAAAATTATTTTCAACCATGTTATATGTTTTTTCCGGAACACCCTTGGACCTCTGTTTTCTCAAGTTAGGCCCTGTGTTCCTAAACATAGTCATCACATCTTTACAAGTGAATTATGTTTCCATTTTACATATTTAAATTTAAATAATGGTATATAATGTTAAAATAATCATATTAGGTCATAAAAATGTTCTTAACATATCTCATGTTCTCCATATAGGTGATTTTATATCTCTAGCAATACCCTTGTAGGTACATATTCCATATACAAGTAGTAAATGCAAAATTAGATAGTCTGTAAGGTGTATGATTTAAAATGGAGTTTGGAAAATTTTAAAAGGTTTAAAATTATATCCTTTAATCAAAAATTATATTTTTAAACTTTGTTACACCTTTACAACATGATTAAACTTCATGAGGTACCACCTGTAGGTGTATGACAAATTACTTGCATGCAGTGAGTATGATTGGTGTGATGGGCATATTATTTAGCATTTTTAGGGTTATAATATGATATATATTCATAAAAATACATTATCCACATCAATAATCACCTAAAAAAAGTTTCAATAACTTCATTTCAATGTAGACTCCTTGCAAACACTTGTACATGTTCATTAATGGCTACCTGACTCGTAAGTTGCATATGACTGCACCTTCATACAGTATGATTTGAAAGATGTGATTATAAAGGTAAGGAGATAATATGAAATTTAAAATAATAAAATTAAATAATCTCCATCCTTTAAAACCATGATCAAAACTTAAATATCTTGAAAATGGTGAAAAATTGCTTGCAATACAAAATGATGCTTTTTTTGCAACCTTGATGTACTTGACCTATCCAAGCACTTTGAAAAATTAAATTAAGCATGGGAAAATTTTTAGGAGAGATTAAAAATTATCTTGAAACAACATCAGCAATTGGATTGTATGTAAATTCCCAAACCAAATAAAAATCTATAGAGTGCATGAAACATCAAGCAAAAAAACATAGTCAACCTCATAAGAATGGTTCATAAAGCATAGGATACCATTATTAAATATATTGTTATTTAAATTAAGGTATATAAGTTTAATTTCACCTCCATAAGGATTTTTATTTGAAACCTCCTTTGTTGGTTGTACCAAGTACAAACATGAAGGCCGGTTCTGTGTGCCTAGAAGGGTGAAAAAGGAACATAATGGTTTAACACCAAAAATGGCATTTATATAGAATTTAAAAAATTGAACTAAGATTGAGGAATCTAAATGGAATTTTTATGATCTTATACCATATGGCACACTTCTCCATGGGTCATAAAAGTGCCAAACTCACCTTTTTTCTCAAGAAATTTGCTCTTTCTTCTAAAGTAAGTACCACTTTTAGTTACCACCAATTGATTAAGATGTGTGAGTACACATGGAATGTGATATAAACTTTTTTAACCTTCAACCTTCCTAATGAGTCTATAAAACTCATTAAATGCCCCTTTTTTGACCTTAAAATGACTAAGGACCAAGGCTAGTATAACATTAAATGACCTACGATATACCTTATGACCAAATATTAATCCCCCTATAGACATTTAAAGTCAGGTTTTTACCTAGAGGTGCCCCAATTTGACCTACAGGGTCAAATTTGGTAGACAAAAATGTAGTCCAATAACTGCTATTTTAAATCCAAGGAAGATATAAATCATCATTAGTTTGAAGGCTAACACTAATGTTGGCATAGTACTTAAGAGATATACATGACATAGTTATCAACTCATGTCATCCAAAGTTATCATGAATGACCTTCAATAAGAGTAAGATTTTAAAGTAAAGCATGAAATAATACTAAATGAAAATGCACATTCACTACTAAACAATCCTTAGAAAAATACCCAATGTAAATGTAGAAGGAAACATACAATAATACCATGTCATCTCATTAAAATGAATGGAATTTTTTTTTTAATATTTTAGTTATATATTAAAGTCCCAAGAATTCATAATGAATCTATAAATATCTTCTCCAAGTCCCATATAGTGAGACCACCAAATAGGGATACCATTAAAAAATCAACATTGAAATCATGACACATTCATATAGGTAAGAGATGAAAAATGACTTATACAACCTATAATTATTTCAAAAGGAATAAAAGTGGAAAAAGCAAATAATAATGCAATATGAACAACTTCTGTAGGTTATTAAATAATTTTAAAATGGTTACAAAGACTAGATTCACCCTTCCAAGGTTGAATGAGTGTAACCCTATGCATCACATAACCAATTTATCCTCAACCCACTCAAATAGAGTTATAGATCCAAAATTCATAAATATTCTACTCAAAACACTAATCACAAAATACAAAATAAAATACAATGAAACATGTAATATTCTAAACAAAAACCACAAAAATTCAATCGAATATAAATGAATATTCATCACTAAAATCAATAATCTCAAGGCAAAGAGGAACATAATCAATTTTATTCTCCTATTAGGCTTGAGATTATTTATTTTAGTGATGAATATTCATTTATATTCAATTGAGTTTTTTTTGGTAATATTGCATGTTTCATTGTATTTTATTTTGGATTTTGTGAGTAGTGCTTTGAGTAGAATATTTTTATGGAATTATAGGTTAATTATGAAGTATCACAACTTCATAATGAACCTTTAATTCCATTATAAACTCCTAAAATATTAACCAAAGAAAAAACACAAAAATACCATGTATAATAAACATGAAAACCACTTACTTGGCAATGTTCTAGACTTTCTTGGAGGAGATTGGTTCATACTTAGACTCAGCTTCCTCTCTCCTTTCTACCATGCTAAAAATGACTAACCTCCTCCCCATTTTCTCTATTGTAGGATATAAAACCAACCTTGGCCAAGATTAATTTCTTCTTCCAACAACATCTAATAGGTATAAAATGGCATAGTTAAAACCCCAAAAATTCCATGCAAATAGGCTCAACCAACCCATGAGATCCCACCTCTAAATATTACATAGAAGTGATAGCTTTCCCCATTAGGGTTCAATCCAATTGACCTAAAAAAACAATATATAACATTTATAAGGAAGCAAATCGATGGATAATCTTTGAAATTAGTGCCATTATGTCCAAAATTTTAAATAAATTCTTGACCTCTTTCTGTCCTCAAGCTTAGAAAGGTGTCAACTTAAGTCATGATATCTTTAGTCTATTATGAAAACCTCATAGTTGTCATATCTATTAAAGGATCAAGTAAGTTAAAAACAATGATATTAACTTTAATATGAAGGGAATAGGTTTAAATTTCCTATTATTGTCATGTCCCTATTTCAACTTATGTTAAGTATCCTCATAATGTTTGAGTATGTGTGGAAGTCTTTGACAAGTGTTTGAAGTAGTTTTAGTAATCTAAAGTGCCTTGATGGATATGGTTGAAAGTTGAAACTAATGAATCACCATGAGTTTTGCTAATGTATTTAGTATATGCAAGGTATGGATAACTATAATATTTTAAAGTGTGGTGAAGATACATAGAAGCCTAATTGAAACCTTTAGAAAGCTATAAGGTACTTTATAAGATATTCATTGGCAAATCTCCTTTTGAAGCTATATGTATGTTATCTAAAAGAAAGCTTTGGGTTTTAAAATTACAATTTTGAACTCAAAATGTCACTAAAGCATAAACCACAATTTTAATCACCCTCATCATCATCATATTGCTCCAATAAAATGGTTTAATGTTTTAAAGTTGTCCCCTCCATGAGTCCAAAACATTGTTTTGTCATTAAGTGAGCTCACATGTGTGAAAACATGATCCATTTACTCTTCAAAATTTATTACTTGTTTTTATATTCCTTTTAAATTGCATTTTACCTCTTATTGATGAAAAATGGTGGTTTAGAAACTAAAACATGAGGAAATAAAGGAGAATTTGCAATATTTAGTTGTTTTTTAGGTGGTATGGATATGTACAGTATGAAATTACTTAGGAGGATTAAAGGGTATGCAAGGAGGTTTTTTTAAAAGAACATTTTTTTATAAATTAGAGTGTTATAGGGATTGAAAATCCAAAAACCAATGTACTTTTCTTATTAAGTTCATTGGTAGACATCAAGAGCGATTCAAGTCTGTGCTTAGTTCATACAGGGGAGAGAAAAAAGATTAAAGATCTTGTCCAGAGGAAGTAGACCTTATGAACTTAAAATCATGGTTATTGATTTCCTGTTTAGTCTTCCTAACTTTATGAACAAATTCTAAGAACTTGAGGGGTCTAGTCACCATTCACATTTGCACAAGGCAAACGAAACATAATGGTTTTGTTGAGTTTTTTATTTTTATTTATTAAAATAATGATTGTTCCTAATTATTTAGGCCTTGAAGAGAATTTTCATGACTTAATTATCATTTTAGTCCACACATGTGAGTCTATGTGGATAAGGAACATCTAAAATGCCAAATTTGTATTCTACAAGCAAGGTTGAATGGTAAAATGGAGTGCTCAATGAATTCATCTAGGGGTTAACAGTGTTGAAGGATCAATAGGGTGTTTTTAAGATTGTTTATGCCTCTTTGATTCAAAGTTCATAATTATGTATATTTATAATTCTCTTATTGGTGTCTCAAAGAGAAGACTACATAAATATACAAGGTTCACTTTATAAGAAGATAGTGTACTGTTTAATGGTGAGTTCAAGTTTGTCAAGACACAATAAGACATGGTATGAAATGTTTCATTCATGACAAGATTTAATTCCTTCAAGTTTCTCAATATTCATCAAATCCTCATATCTTATCAACCACCAGTCTACCCTCAAATACCCTTATATATTCATTTAGTAAATGTTAAGGTCACTTAGAAAATGTTTAGGTTATTTAGAGAGTCCTAGGTTTATTTTTCACTATTTATGCTTCATTTATAACCTCTAAAGTGATGTATTTTTTTATTCATATGCATAAAGATGTCTAGAATAATTTTATACTATATTGAGTGTTAATTCATGATTCATTCCAATCCCTCAAGAACCTTTACTATTTAATACATTTACACTACCATTCAATCATAGTTTTAAGTTCAACACTCCATTCTCATTTTCCATATAAACCCATAATCATCGCATACATGTCACTACTTATCCAAATCCACATTAGGAATCCAATTTTTTAGAACTCCTCAGGGTTACTAAGGATCATCATGGTCATGAAGAATGAGTTATATAGTTTTAAACCCTACTAAAGGAGTAAATAATCACCTAAAGGCTATAAATCAAAACCTACATCTAATTATTATAGTGGCAATCTTGAGGCCTATTTGAGTTCTAAGTACAATTGAGAAGATGAAGTGCATGGTTGGTTTGAGTTTGATAGCCTTAGTTAAGATAGAGATATTACTTAAGGGAATATAAGGTCAAGGAGTTTTATAGGGTAGGAAAAATCTTACAAGAAGTTATAGTTAGCTTAATGGACATATATAGATAAGTGAAACAAAACTTATTATTATGTATTAGATTGAAAAGTGAACTTGTGAGGTATGTGTTGATGCACTTAATGTGTTTCTTGTGTCACTAGGGAATGGGAAGAAAGTAATAAACTCAATTTTATGTCCTGAAAGACTCAAGGATTGAGTTGTTTACACAACTACTACTGAAAATATAAAAATAATAGAGATATGGCCACCACTTACAAGTCTACAAGTAGACCCTACTATAGGGACAATAGATTATACAATAGTGACATTTTATTTCTTTCTAATCTTTGTGAAATTTCTCTAAATTTTTCCAATTATTTCCCAAGCACAAATAAACCATGAATATTTATAGAATGAGATAAACTAAAGTGACTCATGGAGTAGATCCAAAGGTAAGTAGGGTAGGAAAAAAATAAAATTTGATCCAGATGGTCAGAGGTGTCAATTATTCTAACTTATATGACAATAACATGTAAAACTATCATTAACCAACCCTAGTGCAATACTCAAAGCCAAATGAATGAATTTGAGACTTCAAAGGAAATAAGATGCATATATCTAAAAGCATATTTTTCATGAAAATTACTTATTCACACCAAATTGCATAAGCATATTCAGTTATAAATAAGATGAAGTAGAGAACATAAACCCAACATATTTATTAGCCTAGTGTTAAAATCAAACCAACAAATGTGTACATTGATATTATTTCCAAATTATTCAGCAAAAAAGAAACCATTAATTCCCTAAAAAAATGAGAATAATAAATTATGGAACACACAATAGAGAATTCAAACAATCTCATGAATTCTTAGCTCTTTTGTATTGATTCTCTAACAAGTGTTCCTTTTCATTTTATAATGAGGGGGAATACCCATATATATAGACCTCAAAATGCTTATGCAATTTCAAGTGGATCCATTAAAATATGGCCAAATATAGCCAAGTGGATTTTAGATTTTGAATAAAAATAACTAAAAAGCCACATATTATAAGGGAATATTCCAAATTTAAATTTACAAAGCAAATCATTATATTATTCAAAGCCCTAGAGGATGTTGTTGAGCTACTCATTATTACCATGGAAGGGGTTATTAGATAGCTACTTTCTAACTAGATTGCTATTGTAATATTTGTTTCTCTAACTCTTTCCTTTTCCAAACTTTAGAAACTACTAAGTAGTCCTAGTCAATTTGATTGAAATCTAAGATCATAGGCTAAAATAGGTCAAGAATTTATTCAATAAGTCTACCATGATCTACAAGTACATGGTATTAGTGCTTCTTCAATAGCCTCAACTCTCTAGATTTTAGTTAGAAAATCCATAATATTCATCACTTTAGGGTGGTCCTGGCATTGGCTATGTCTTATTGGAAATTTGTAATAAATAATTTCATTTGAGCCCTAAACTCCTGGTCATCCATAAAGCTACCATCAAGTTTGGTAACCCTAGTGAAAATAACATCCTTTAGCAATAGGGAAATCCTAAACTCTATTTTTTCTAAGGATGTAGTTACATCCTTAACTTGTTGTAGCCACTTTTTTAATATCCTCCTTTTATTCATCATTATAATATGTGCCAAGATAATGTCTTTAAATAGAAATGTCTTAAGTTCTAAGAACTTGTTGTTCCTTACAACTCTAACCAATTTTTCCAACTTGGCATCATAGAGAGAAACTATTTGGTCATATTTAATGACTACATTAAACTACAGAGTCCCATCCTCTTGCCTTCTCTTCATAACCTTGTATAAACTGAAGACATTGATGATTGCATTTATTAACTAGACTATAGTATTCTTTGGCACTATAGGCAATGATTGATCAATCAATCTTTTCACCTCTTGTTGCATACCTTATATTAAGGTCACTGTTGATTCTACATTTTATTGGACCATGGACATAAGGTCTTCTAAATACTCATCTAATTCACCTATGCCAACCTTCCTTCTCTTTTTTAAAGTGAAGAAGGATTATTCACTTTCATGGGCCATAAATAAGATAGATTGGGGTTTCTCAATGTACATCCTCACCACTCTTTACATGGTACCTATATCAATATCAAATTTCATGCCAATCTATGGTACAAAGAGGAATAATTGTTGTCTCTCATATCTTGCTACTAGTATAATATATGTGACCCAATTTACAAAAATGGTATACATTGGATTTGTTCATGGTCATGTAGTTTATATAGAGGCTATAAGTACCATAGGAATATGTGGCAAGTTTTTTGGGTCTATTTTCCCAAGTGTGCTAAATAAAGTTCTTATAGGGCCAATATTTAGAAAAAATGAGGGTAATTTCGGGGGCATACTCACCTTTGAATCCATAGTATAATTGAATGGGGATGTAGAAAAAGGTGGCTTTGGAAAGGTGAAAAGTTTTTAAATGGGCCTCAATGGCCTTGTTGATGTAGGGGAACTAATAACAAGTGTTTCATTAGTTGTTGCTACCTAGGAAAAAGTGGAACTAACAGTCTGAATAGAACTAGTGCCTGATGAAGATGTAAAATTTTTAATGGAATGATAAATGAAATGAGGGATGGTAAATCTAAAATAACCACTAGCTTTACTCAGGTTAGTATCAACTAGAGATTGAGTAATGATAGTTGCATTTATTGATGATACTAAAGCTAATGGGGGAATAATGGTATGAGGAGAAAATATAGAAACAAAAGTAGTTTGAGATGTACTTGAAATTACAAAATAATTTAGTGGTGAGGTACTTACATTGGGATCTTTTGCTCCAAGTGTATCATGTATTGTGATAGTGGCAATAGCAGCAATAGATGGATCAACTCTTAGAGAGGGAGAAATTATTTTTTCTTGCACCACTTGGGTGCCTAAAAGAGTTGATTGAATTGGAGGCTATGTAGTTACTTGAGAAGATAGTGGAGGGGTTACTAATCCTCTAATATTGGTCTTAGGATCCCTTTTCCTCTTATATACTTTCTCAATGTTTCTATCAACCAGTGCCTACACTTCTTCCATGGAAATCTCACTGCCTTATTCCAATTCCTTAAGGTCAATAATAACAGGGTCAAGTTGACCTAAGATTTATAGAATGGATTATATAGAAGATGTAGAGATTATTATGGACCCTTGGGAGGGGTTAGGATGACTACTAGATCCTCCTTACTCAAAGTTTTGAGGTAAGTTCTGAATGCTTGAAGTGGCAAGTTATGGAGGCCTATTTGGCATGTTCCTTACAAGAAGAACATTATCTTCATCTTCTTCATCTTGCCCTTCCTCATAGTCATCATTGAACATGTTACCATGTGCCGATGGTGGCTGATAGTTAGTGATATCTTACTTTTTATTCTCCCTATCCATACTCATCTCTAATTCAATGTTCTTCACTATTGCATTTTGGAGTACCACTTCATCGTTCAGATCATATCTATATATCCACTCATGGAATTATTCTTGATGCTTGTGTTCCATTGCTACATATTTTTTAAATCTTAATGTATTCTTGGGAATGAACTTATTGGTATTTCATGGTTTGAAGTCATATTTAGGCAATAGGTATGAATCCTGATGCCTAATAGCTATAATAGTATCATGCTACTTGGTAATCCTGGTCCTCCCTAGTTTATAAGGAACCTTATGGGGGGAATTTTATTCTTATTCTTGAAGATTACATCAAATCCATATAGAAGTTGCTAGGATATTTCTTCTTTATCTATCTTCATTGGCATAAACTTTTGTAGTCTAAGAGGGGTCACCATCACTCCTTTCATTTTGATAAACATGCATTTTGGGTATAACTATTAGCTACCCATGTCTTTTAAGGTTTTATTGATTTTAGGGGATACCCTCTACATCTCACATTAATTGATTTATTTATAAACCATTAGTTATAACTCTTCTACAATCACTCTTATTTTTCATATAAACCTATGAATATGAATTATAAAATAGTTGATGCATAACTTTTGGATGCTCGAGAAACCATGAATTTTGACCTAGTTGAGAAGTTTCATAGATTTCATCTAATAATTAGATCATCATAAATAAGATGGCACCATTCCTTCAAGTGTCATTTACTACATACACTAAGTTATTTTTGATAATTTCCCTAAGTGGGGGAATCTATCAGTATTTTAGGATTATTTATAGCAATGGAATAGTCCTTATGTCCACATAAACAATGTGTGGAATTCCAAATATTCTATTCAAGAGGGCTAGACAAATCTTGAATCTTTGTATAAATTGTTGGATGGGAAAGTTTCCTTGATCATCAATGAAAATAGTTCTCATTGAGTCAGTAACCCATAAAGCCAAAACCTTCTCCAAGGAGTGTACTTCATATCAATTATCGACGATGACCTGGTTATATTCTATTTAGGGTAAGGGAAGGTCATAGTACTTTTTAAATCTTGGTCTTGTTATGAAATCAATAAGTATCCCTTGGGACATTGGTCTTCACATTTTGACCTCCCAAAAATATCATAAATGAGGTAAGTGCATGACATGACCTTTAACTTAGTTGTGGCCTTATGGAGATTGATTACGTTAATGGAAAAGATATCAAAATCTAGTTGGATTATATGAGGCATGGTTTCATTCTCATAAATATCATAGTTGCTTCTACATTATAATATATACTACTGTAATTCAAGTCACCAAATGTTATGGCTTCATGAATAAATTTAGTATCTTTAAAGATGAATGAAGTACCATTCTAAATCATAAAGTCATCACTCCTAAGGGAACTACACTTACCTGGAGTAGAAGGACTTGCTAATTCCATATTTTTTAATACTTTAGGTAGTAATCAATGTCTCTATATATCCTTCTACAATTTTCAAGCTCCAATACTGGCAGTCAGGAGTGTAATTTTTTAACAGCTTAAGCTTTATCGATTTGTGAGAGCGTAGATAATAAAGGAAGAAAATGCATATAGCTTTAAAATTCAAATAACAATATCTTTGATTGTGTAGCCTTTTGAATGACTACTTTGATTAATGTAATGG
Organism: Torreya grandis; assembly: GCA_037957365.1. Lineage (NCBI taxonomy): Eukaryota > Viridiplantae > Streptophyta > Pinopsida > Cupressales > Taxaceae > Torreya > Torreya grandis. Next base: position 171,424 of record JARHVA010009716.1, read on the forward strand.
ATGGTGATCTTGGATCATGCCATATTAATGGCAAGCTCATCAACCTTGTATATATTTAAAAAAATTCAAACTATTGATTTTAGTAATTAATTACACTAAAATTCAATTTATCTTTAATTTGCCTTTGATTTACAATCAATTTTACCTTTAAAGCTAAATATTTCCATATTTTGACATGTGGCTACCACCTTGGATCCAACTAAGTAATCACATGTCCTGAATATGACTAAGTTTCCTAGTTGGCATAAATACAAACACATGACACCTTTTGATTTCCTCATAGACTCTTAAAATGTAGCTTTGAATCATGACTCATCTATATCTCACCACATGGCATCTTTTAATTCATAGCAAGCTCTTATGTGATGTTCAATTTTGATTGGATATGGGAATGCCACACATCATTCTCAGGGGTCATCATAGCTTTCCTTGCTAGTTGTCTCTCTCAAAAGGCTTTTGGACAACTTTTGATAGCTTAGCACTAATCAGATAGATAAAGTGGAGACATGCATCCCTCTTGAAGGAAATCTCATGGATCTCAGATAAAAATAGTGTGGGAATGCCACATGGCATCATTTATCAATCCTAAAGGGGATACATATCATTCTTGTGGAATATTGTTTATTCTTATACTATGTGTCATTCTTGAAAGGCACCTCAGATATCTATATACCATCAAACCTAAATTAGATGGCTCAAGTGAAACTATGTGTCTGCCTCATGAGCTCTCATGATCTTTGGATGGATATAACATAGCACAGATATGTGGTGACCTTAAACTAACCTAATGGGGACATGCATCACCTCAGAAGGTCATTCAAGTTTGGCTAGTTACCATTGAAACATGTGGTGTTATCTTATGGGATTCTGCATTGTAGTGGGACATGTGGGGGATGCATGGTAGCTTAGATTGGATGGGCTTAATCATAGGGGCTAATATCCTAACATTTTGCATTGGAATTTTAATTCCAATAGCTATCTCCTCATGAGCCCTCTAGATGATGTCACATCATTCATGGTCTTGGTAGATTTACTTGAGGTGTATTGTGTGAGATGTGATGACTCCTTAAGGCATTTCAAGGCCTGATAGGGTGGATATCTATCCTTTTAGTTATAGTCTAAACTTTGAAATCCTATGAGGCATCACAAACCATAAATTTAATTTGATGTCATGTGAGGTCAAGTGAGAAATTAAGTTAGACTCTTAAAGATGTCATTGCCCATCTGAGGTAAATTTAAACAAGTTTAAAGCAAAACTTTGTAATAAAATGCCTTAAACACAACATAATGTTAATTTGATAATACCCAGTGAAGCTTGTTGTGTTTATGTCTATTAGAGAGCCAGGTCACACTTCTTTAGAAAAAGCCTATCTAAATAACATTGAACCATCCATGGTCAATAATTCATTGTTGAATAAAACTTGAAGAAGACTTTCAATAATTTAAATATTTACAAGTATAAATCTTTATTTCAAAATAAATGATTAACCAAAAATTCTAGAAACACAAGTATTATTAAATTCAATCAATTATCCATGCATTTAAATGATCTAATATGCCTAGCATATTAGGTACTTTTGAAAATTGAATAAAGGAGGGTCCCCATTCTAAGAATAGGGGAATGTTGATCATCAACAAATGGCAACCTCTATGGGGAAACATTGAAAAATGTTAGAATCCACATTTTTTTCAAAGATAAATAAAAAATATAGTTGTCTCATTAGATCTTCAGTTTACCAAATCTATTTTTCCAAAATAATGAAAGCCCATAGGCTTGAAATAATGTTTAAATCTTGTAGACAATCATACTATGTGTGTGATTAGAGGTTCCTTAACCATTACCACTAGGTTTATAAATGATAACTTTCAAGTTTTAAGACATAAAATATGAAATGATTTAGGCATTGTTTAGATTTTATATAATTATAATTTTCTTAGTTGAGGATGGCTTGGGCATGGTTTTATTGCCAGCTAGGTATCCATAGCCCTAACAAAGATAGCTTTGGCTCCACTTTAGGCCTTGCTCTACTACCAACCAAACAATCCATAGCCCTAATAGAGATTACCTAAAACACCATTCATGGAATCTGAAAGTAGCTTATGATTTCAATTCATGGTGTATCATTTTTTTCTTTTATACCTGCATTCATAAACTAGAATGGTTGGGAACCAGAATTAGCTAGGTGTGAGGTTTTATCAAGACATATTATAGATGTAATTAACTTTTAGATATCAAATTTAACCCTAGAAATTTACTTAGTGAATTTAAGTGATACTATGATGGTCCACACAAATTCAAACTCTCATTCAAGTAAATGTTTATTCATCTGAACTATATTATAGTCTTAAAATGACTTAGGATTTTAATGAGAAAGCTATCTTTTAATTTACCCTACTTAATTTTTCTAAATTAAAACATTGTTATAGGTTTCCAAACTTTAGATGACCAATATTTAAATCTAGTAATCCCTTCTTCTTATTTTTAGGACTAGATAACATAGATTGAGCCAATGAATTATTGTTAAAAGAAATTATTACTAAGCTAAAGCACATAACATAAAATGAACAACAAATGGAAAGTGAGAAAAAACACATTAAGAAAGCGAATTAGGAAAGGAAACTACTCTAATCCTACTTACTCTAACTCTAAATAAGCTTATTATCCTTCTAGAATTTGTGATAGAGTGGTAGAGAAATAATGTTTCATGTACTGACCATTGATTGGCAAGGTTAAGTCATTCCCTTGTAGGTCTTTGAGCCTGAAAGCATTTTCACCTAGAATTTTTGCCACTTCATATGGTCCAATCCAGATATGAGTGAACTTATCATGTTGTTCCTTATTCTGATGGGCCTTGTCCCATAGTAAGAGCAAGTATGATAAGTAGAACTCTTTAACTATGGCTCATTTATCAAACCATATCTTTATAATATATTGATGCTTTTTGAAATTCTTCAATGTTTCATCTCTAGCATCTTCTTCTTGGATGATGTTTAGTATTTAGGACTATACTCTTTCATTATCTTCCATATATTTGGCCATAAACTCAGAGGTGGGAAAATTTAGTGTGATGGAAAAAATAGGTTGCTACCCATATATTAGTAGGAACAAGGATGCTTTGAGAACCTATTTTTATCTCATTTTGTTTACCCATAAATCATATTTTAGCATGGGCTACCATTTTATGGGTTACTTTTCTATAGATTTATTGATGGCACTCATCAATTTTTTGTTGGTAGATTCTAAAAATACATTACCCTAAGGTTAATAATTTGAAGAAAACTTGATGACTATTTGATTGTCATATGCCCATTTGATGAATTCAATTGGCATAAAGGTTGGGCCATTATCACATACTAAATATAGGGGCATCCCAAGCTGAGTGATGATATTTTCTTCTAGAAATTTGATGATGTCAATTTCTCTACTATTCTTGGTAGCCATTGCTTTAGTCCACCTAGTGCAATAATTGGTGGTAGTGAGTAAAAATTTATGCCTTGTTAAGGATTTAGGCTTGATCACTCCTAAAAATTTAAGGCCCTATTGTAAAAATGGATTAATTTCAATCATTGGTTGTAAAGGCATGGCTACTTTTGTCTTTCATTAATTAAAGACTTGCTAGTGATGACACATTCACACATGAGCATGGGCATCTTTAAATATGGTTAGCTAATATTATCCTTATATTAATATATTTTGTGTTATATTACACCCTAAAGGGCGACCACTTCTCATTTTATCATGGAAATTATTCATGATTTCTATGGATTCATCTCTGGAAATAGATATTAGATAGATCGCCTCATAATTTTTCCTATAGAGGGCTCCCTTTTAACAATAAAATGAGATTATGTTAGCTTGAGGGACATTTATAATCCCTTTTAAGGTGTGGGGGACACACTCCATGTGTAAAATAGTGAACAATATCCTTATACCAATCATTGTTAGACACTTGACCTGGTTCAACTTATAAAACATCAATACGTGCATTAGTATTTGTAATAAGATGGATTAGAGCTTGGCCTATAAATAACTTTGTAGATTTTATTTATATATCATATTCATGGATTTTGGTCATCCACTTCCCTTTTTTTTCACCAAGTTCATTTTATCCCAACATCAGTTTAATAGATATATCAGACACTATGGCATACATCTTGTTCCTCGGGATGTAGTATCCAAAATTATCGATGGCCTTCACTAGAACATAGGCTTACTTATCTAAAATAGGATAGTTAAGTTAAAAATTATTCATGTTTGTGCTCATGAATGTTATAGGGTACTCTTTTACATCCTCTTTTTGCATCAAGACAATGACAACAATGTGATTAGAAGTAAAAAAATATAATAAAAGTCTTTGCTAAAATTAGGACTTATCAGAAAAGGAGCTTGAATAATAACATCCTTAATGTCTTGAAATGCCTTATTTACTTTAGTATTCCATTATATCTTCATAACTTTATTCAACATCACATTGAGTGGTCTTACGATTTATGCAAAACTAGAGATAAATTTCATTACAAAATTAATCTTGCCAAAGAAATATTTCAACTCTTTTTTGATGTTAGGTATTTATACCTTTGAAATTGCATTTATCCTATCAAGCTAAATATTCATACCTTCTTGGGTGATTACTTGTCCTATAATTTTTCTTTTAGTTACATAGGTGATATTTTTCTTGGGGTTTAAACAAATTCTATGCCTCTTACACTTCTCCAGCACTTGTTCTAAATCCATCATGTGATTGCCTCTATTTTTAGAAAAAAACTATTAGATCATCCATGTAAATAATGATTTACTTACCTATTAATACTTATAATTCATGGTCCATTGCTCATTAGAAAGTTGTTCCTACATTGATTAGTCTGAATGGCATTCATTTGTATGCAAACATTCCCCATTTGGTAGTGAAGGCAGTTTTCATTATATCATTATCATTCACTAAGACTTGGTTGTATCCTGAAAAACCATCAAGGAATGACATCATTCTAGACCCACTCACCAACTGAATGACCTCATCAAGGGATGGTAAGGGATAATTGTTCTTCTCAGAGGATTTATTCAAGTTTATGAAATTGACATAGAGTATGATTTCTCTATTCTTCTTTTGGACTGGCACAAGATCAGAAACCCATATCAAGTGCCATATGGGAAAGATTATACTTAAATCTATAAATTTATTCACTTAATTATAAATTAGTGGTTCTAACATTGGATTAATTAGCCTCTATATTTGCCTAAATGGTCTGCAGGCCTCTTTCAAGGGGATGGTGTGGGTAATCACACAAGTATCAAATATCTTAAAATAATCATATGACTAGGAAATGGCTTCCTTGAAATTAATTAAAATGGAAGTGGCTTCCTCTAAATATTCATCAATGCAAACAAAACCAATTTTGACACTTTGCATGTTTCTAGGATTTCCCAAGTTGACTTGCTCATAATATTTTTTGCTCACCTTGGGTTGTTTAGCTTTAATTCTTTATTTATCCAAGTCAAAAATACTTTCTAAGGAGATCATGCCCTTGGGGATTCAGTTCTCCTTGAGTTGGATTACTCCATCTTCATTTTCCTTTGAATTTTTTATAGAACTTTTGTCCTGTTCATCAATAATGTGGGATTTGAATACATAAGAATTACTCATGAAGTCAATTATTTGCTTATCATCATCAAAAAATTGGAAGTGATTAATATTGTCTGGCATAGAGGGTAATTAAATTATTTCCACAATAAAATATTACAAGTTCAAATTCTCTATAGGCACCATGTTTATTTCTATTGAAGATAGAGCATCTGCTAAATTTTTCTATTCCTTGAGCAAGGAAACAATATTAAATGAGTCAAAATATTCAATCAAATCTCAATCTCTGAATTTATAATTTCTTAAATAGGAAATATTACACTAATAACTACTCATAAATTGATTAAAAACTAATTATGAATCACCATAGACTAATAGTTCTTTTACCTTATGTTTGACTGAAAATTAAATTCTTAAAATAAAAGCTTCATATTCTGCTAAATTATTAGTACAAGTGAACTATAATCTATAAGAAGATAGATACTATTTTCCTTTGGGATTTTTTAGAATAATTCCAATGCCATATATTTTCTTAGCTCATGTACCATCAAAGTGAAATGTATAAAAACCTTTGATTTCTTCTTTCACTTCATCATCTATAACAAGATTAGTGGTTTCCAAAGTGTAAACATCTAAGTCAGAGGATTGGTAGTTTACCTTTTCATTCTTGGAATTATATTTTGTGATCTTATATTTAATTTTGGGTTCCCAGTAAATCTTTATTTGATTGGGAATCCCATGCAAAGGTATCCACATGTGGGAAAAATCAGTGAACATATATCCATTCAGGAATTTAGTCAATCATGACTCAATAATAATCCATAATCCTCAGGTATGTCAATGACTTCAATGTTGATGAATTTTTGGATTCAGGTTTCATGAGAAAGCTATATGTGAATATTCAATAATTTTCCCACCACTTTCACTCTTGATTTGTCCAATTACACAAATACCTTATCTTATTTGACTAGGTTTAATCCCAATTTTATATAGATTTTTAAAGGCATATGTTAGCTAAAGCCCCAAAATATAACAATCAACTATGAATATTCTTAAAAAAATCCTTATAGTCAATATAAATTGTGGAACTTCATGCTTACTCTTATACATTACCACATTTTCATCAGTTGATTTAGCTTTGTTGGAACTAGGATTTTCATTTAATGATTTCAATAGTAAATTATGTTTTTTAATGATTTGAGTGAGTTCATACAACATCATGTTTGCCTTGATATTTTTCATATGTTCCACTATGTTATATCCACCTTTTTATGTTGTGCATGGAGCTTTTGTTGTTGGCTAAGTTTCCTTACCTTTAGGGGTGGAGGATTATTATTTATCCTACAATTAGGAGGTGCATTTATTTTATGATGTGGGGTGTAAATTTCTAGAGGTGGGATTTGACCTTTAATTTTGAAATCATATTTTTCCTCTGGTATTGTTGAAAATCATGCACTTCCTCAACATTATCTTTAGGCACATTTTCATCTTGACTAGGAAAATCATAGGTCTCCACCATGAGGACTATTTATAGAGATCTAAAAGCATCATTGGTATTGTCAAATCCTTTATCATTACTTTCATTAGTAGGATTCATATTAAACCCATCCATTTGGATATGAATGAGTTTGATTGCATGACATAACTCAACGCAGTCTAGTTCTCCATGTCTAATATTATTGTGCACTCAACACTAGTTGGGCAAGGCTAACTCATAATTATTTATATCAGGAAACTTGCTCAAAGGGGATCACTATTATTGTTATACCTATTGAATATTTTATTATATCTCTATAATTTATAATTTATATTGGAACCCTCACTATTATTTCCCATTTGTTTCTTGAGATATAAGAAATCATTAGTGATTTTCTAAATGGCTCTCTATATTGAATCTAATTCTCCCTTTGGATGCTCTAATTTATTATTTTGGGTCATAGTTTAAACATTGGTGTTATTTATGGGAACTAGTGCTTGACTAATATTGTTATGGGGATATGATTCAACATTAGCTTGGTTGAAAGATCACATCTATTGGTTAGGTGCATCATGGCTTAATGATAACTGGTTAATTACTGACATTTAGTTTAATGTAGGTAGATTCTAATTCATGTTGGGTAAGACATTTAGAGAAGGTATCATTAGGTCATTGTTGGTATAAAAAAGGTTGGATTCCCTTATGGGTGCATTTTATCATCAATATGGATGAATTAAACATATGAAAAAGGTAACAAGTTAATATTCAGGGTTCTTTTTAGGAAGACAGTAGTCATCGGGTCTAAGGGATTTTTGTATATTTATAAAGCCAAATTGTCTACTGACCTATAGGGTGGGGATGTTAGGTTATACATTTTTTGAAACTTTGCATTGAATGTTTCAATTAGTTCCTTTATGTAAATTTTGAGGGTGGTGAACTATTGATACACAACTCTCAAGCTTACTACTCTATCAAATTAGGCAATAAAAGTATCATTTAACTATTCCCATCCCATGATGGAATCATCTGACAAGTTGATGAACCAATCATAAGTCACATCTCAGAATGTAAAGGGAAAAAGGTGACAAGCCATGTCCTCATGAATTATATTAAGTAGCCTCAAAGATTATTTAAATGACTTTATATGTTCTTCAATAGTTACTCTATCAGTGGGAGTGAAGAGAGGCAAATATTTATTTGGGTTCCTTGGTAGATTGTGCACAACTCCAGGGACATTGCTGGATGAGTTAGCTAACCATGATATGATTGGAAAGAGGGGTGTAAAATTTTGGTTAAATGGGGAATCTAGATGGTTCCTATACTTCCTATGTTTACCTTTGTCTACTCTTTCCTTCTTATGAATTTCTAGGGATGTTAAAGGGGCCCTGGATTTAAATTGAGATCTAGTTCTAATCCTAGGTAACTCTAGGATGAAAAATGGGTATTAATAACTAGAGAAAATATAAAATTCAAAGGTAGCCTCAAAAGTGTCAAATATTACAAATATTAGTCAACTTTTTATAGAAACTCCTTTACAAACTAAATCAAATACATTTACCTTGATATTTGAGGATCCAAACTTTGAAACCTTAGAGTTTTAAATACTTACACAAATACTGTTAGTTTCACATGTTAGCCTACAAAGATTAGTGTTATAACAACATTCTAAAGCATTTATATGCCAAATTTAACAACCTAAGATCATTTTATCATTTCAAAATATCTTTCAACACAAAACTATGCAAAGGTTTACTGAATTCCAAGTGAATTAGAGTAATTATGATCTTAAATGTCTAGATTCAATACAAGTGAGGTCTTAATGATTAACGTTTGCACAAATTCTCATAAATATCTAGATTATTTTACAAATTTCTATCAACCTTTACAAATATGATCAAAACAACCTTCAAAATGCATAAAGAATAGGGTAACTCACCTATCTATAAGGTTCTACATAAATTCTCATAGATATCCAGATTATTTACCAAATTTATATGAATGAACACTAAATTTGATGGAATCCTTCAAATAATGCAAAGATTTATACAAATAATGTAGGTTTTTAGTGTTATTTTAAATATTTGTGTAATTTGAAATAATTATGCATATATTTAATGAAGTATAATACATTTTCACCAAGATCAATGAAAGTAATTACATAGGGCCTATCCTTCTAGTGCCAAATTTTCCCCTTCATGTTGATGCACTTAATGTTCTCCTTGTGTCACTAGGGAATAGAAGGAAATTAATAATCTCAATTTTAAGTCCCAAAAGAATTTAGTCTTGAGTTGTTTACACAACTACTACTAAAAATATCAAAACAATATAAATATGGCCACCAATTTCAAGTCCACAAGTAGACCCTACTATAGGGGAAATAGATTATATAAAAGTGACACTTTATTTCTTTGAAAATTATTTCCCAAGCACAAACAAACCATGAATATTTATAGAAATTTCTAAACTAAAGTGACTCATGGGGTATATCCAAAGGTAATCAGGGTAGGGTAAAAAAGAAAGTTTGCTCCATATGGTCAGAGGTGTCCATCCTTCTAACTTCTATGAAAATAACATTTAAAACTAGCATTCACCAACCCTAGTGTAATACTTAAATCCAAATTAACATAGTTGAGACTTCAAAGGAAAGGAGATTCATATATATGAAAGCATATATTACACAAAAGTTACTTATTGACACCAAATTTCATAAGGACATTCAACTATAAATAAGATTAAGTAGAGAACATAAACCAACAAATTTGTTAGCCTACTGTTAAACTCAAACCAATAGATGGATACATTGATATTATTTCTAGATTAGTTAGTAAAAAATAAACCATTAATTCTCTAAAATCTTGAAAAGTAGAAACTATAGAACACACAAAAGAGCATTCAAATAATCTCATGAATTCTTAGCTCTTTTGTATTAATTGTGTAACAATTGTTCTTGTTCTCTTTAAAATGAGGGAGAATACCCCTATATATAAGCCTCAAAATGCCTATACAAGTTTAAGTGGTCCCATCAAAAGATGGCCAAATATAGCCAATTGGATTCCAGATTTTAAATAAAAATAAATAAATTTCTACATATTACAAGGGAATATTCCAAATTTGAATTTAAAAAGCAAATAAAAATATTCTTAAAGGCCCTAGAGGAGGTTGTTGAGGTGATCAATATTTCCATGGAAGGGGCTATTATATAGCTACTTGTTGACCATCTTGTTATGACAATATTTGTTTCTCTTCTTCCTCCCTTGTCCAAACTTTAGAAACTACTAAATACTCCTCATCAATTTGATCAAAATATAGTACTATAGGCCAAAATAGGTCAGGCATTTCTTGAATAAGCCTACCATGCTCTATAAGTACAAGTATCAACACTTCTTTAATAGACTTAGCTCTCTCTATCCTTTAGTTAGTAAAATACATAATGTTCATCACTTTATTGGTAGTCTTGACATTAGCTATGTCTTATTTTAATTTTACAATAAATGTTTTCATTTTAACCCCAAACTCTTGGTCATATATAAATCTAACATTAGGTTTGGTCATCTTAGTGACCATAGCATCCTTTATTAATAGGGTTATCCTGAACTCTATTTTTCTAAGGATGTAGTTACATTCTTAACCTTTTATACCCACCTTTTCAATATCTTCCTTATATTCATCATTGTAGTTTGTGTTGGGATGATGTATTCAAGTGGAAATGTCTTAAGGTCTAGGAATTTATTTTTACTTGAAGCTGTAGCCAAGTTTTCCAACTTGGTATCATAGAGTGAAAGTCTTTGGTCATATTTAATGACTACATTAAACTGTAGAGTATGATCCTCTTGCCTTCTCTTCATGATATTGTATAAATTGAAGAAATTGATGATTGTATTTATTATCTAGATCATAGTATTCTTTATCACTATAGGCAATGCTTTCTCCCTCAATATCTTCACCACCTGATGTATTCCTTTCATTAAGGCCATTGTGGATTCTACATTTTCTTAGACCATGTACATAGGGTCTTCTACATACTCATCTAATTCATCTGGGCCAACCTTACTTTTCTTTGTTAAAGTGAAGAGGGAATCTTCACTTTCATGGGCCATAAATGAGCTAAATTGGGGCTGCTCAACCTATCTCCTCACCACTCTTTTCATGGTACCCATAGTAACATTAAATTTCATGTTAATCTATGGTGTAGAGAAGACTACCTAAGGTCTCTCTTATCTGGATATCAATATAATTTATGTGACCCAATTTAGGATAATACTAGGGATTATATTTGTTGGAGGTGGTTTAGTTGAAGCAAAGGCTAGAGTTGTAGCATGAATGTGTGGCAAGTTTGTTAGGTCTATCTACCCAAGTGTGATAAATTGAGTTCTTGAAAGGCCCATATTTAGAATAAATGAGGGAAATTTTAGGGGCACACTCACCTTTACAACCATAGCAACATTGAATGGGGATGTAGATAAAGGTGGATTTGGAAAGGTGATTTTTTTTGAAATGGGACTTAATGGCTTTGTTGATGCAAGGGAACCAATATCAAGTGTTGTACTAGTTGTTACTATCGGGGAAGAAGTAGAAATAATAGTATAACTATAACTAGTGCTTGATGAAGATGAAATATTTGTAGTGGTATGAGAAATGAAATAGGGTATGATAAATCCTAAAGAAGCACTAGCTTGGCCTAGGCTAGTATCAATAAATATTGAGTAGTAGTAGTTGTAGTTGTTGATGATACTGAATCCAATGGGGGAATAATGGTATGAGGATAAAATATAAAAGAAAAAGAAATTTGAGTTATACTTGCAATTAGAAAATAATGTAGTGGTGAGTTACTTGCATTGGGAACTTGTGATCCAAGGGTAGCCTATGGTGTGTTAGTAGCAATAATAGTATAAGATGGATCAACTCTCGAAGAGGGAAAAGTTTCTTATTCTTTCACCACGTAGGTGCCTATAAGAGTTGCTTGTGTTAGAGGCTCTACAACCACTCAATAAGATGGTGGAGGGATTATATCTCCTCTCATAGTGGTCTTTGGCTCCCTTTTTCCTCTTGTAGACTTTCTCAATGTTTTTCCTAGCCAATGCTTGCACTTCTTCCATGGAGATCTCAATACATTATTCCAATTCCTCAAGGTCAATAAAAATAGGGTTAGGTTGACCTAGGATTTCTAAAATTGTTCCCATAGTATATGTAGAGATTATTATGGGCCCTTGGGAGGGGTCAAGCTGACTTCTAGATCTTCTTTGCTCAAAGCTTGGAGGTAAGTCCTAAATGCTTGAAGTGGCAAGTTATGGAGACCTATTTGGCATGATCCTAACAAGAAGAATGTTGTCTTCATATTATTCATCTTCCCATTCCTCATAGTCAGCACCAAACATGTTCCCATGTGCCAGTGGTGGTCGAGACATAGAAATATCCTATTTTTTCTTCTCCCTATCTAGTCTCATCTCTAGTTCAATGTTTTTCATTTCTACATTCTAGAGTACCACCTCATCATTCAAAGCATCTCTATATATCTACTCATAGACTTCTTCTTAATGCTCATATTTCATTGCTACATATTTCTTGAATCTGAATAAATGCTTGGAAATGACCTTATTAGGATCCCATGGACTGAATTCATGTTTAAGTAATAGGTACAAATCCCTACGCCTAGTATCTATAACAATATCATGCCACTTGGTAGTCTTGGTCCTCCCCAATTTGTAAATAACCTTATCAGAGACCATTTTCATCTTATCCTTCAATATTCCATAAAATACATGTAGAAGTTGATAAGCCATTTCTTCTTTAGCTAGCTTCATTAGCACAAACCTTGGCAATCTAAAAGGGGCCACCATCACTCCTTCCATTCTGATAATCGTGTAGTTTGGGTATAACTAGTAACTACCTATGTCTTTCAAGGATTTATTGATTTCACTAGAAACCCTCTACATCTCACATTTATTGATTGACTAGTAAACCACTGGGTAGAATGCTTCTACAATCACTCTTATATTGTGCCTGAATATATGAATATGCATTGTAGAAAAGAGTTGAGTTACATCTTCTTGGTGTTTGAGAGACCATTAATTTTGACCCAATTGAATAGTTGCATGGATTGTATATAATAAGTATCTCATCATAAAAAAGGGGGAACCATTATTATAAGTGTCATGTATTACATGCACTAAGTTATTGATGATAATTTACCCAAGTGGGGAATCTACTGGTCTTCTAAGATTATTTGTAGTAATGGAATAGTCCTTATATCCACATAAGTAATGTGTGGACTACCAAATATTCTATTCAGGAGGGATTGGCTAATCTTGACTCCTTGTTTAAATTGTTGGATGAGCAAGTTTCCTTAATCATTCATGAAAATAGTTCCCATTGGGCCGATCACCCACAAAGCTAAGACCTTTTTCTAGGAGTGCACTTCATACCATCTATCAACGATGACTTGGTTATATTCTATCTAGAGTGAGGAAAGGTCATAGTATCTTTTGAAGATCAGTCATGCTTTGAAATCAATAGGGATCCATTGGGACAATGATTTAATCAACTATCTTTGTACTTTGACCTCCCAAAAATATCATAAATTAGGTCAGTGTATAGTATAGCCTTTGGCTTAAATATGGCCCTATAGAGACTGACTACATTGATGGCAAGGATATCAGAAGATAATTAGATTATATGAGGCATGATTTCATTCTCATCAACATCCCTAGTTACTTATACATTATAAAATATGCTATTGTAATGAAATTTACTAGATGTTATGGCCTCAAGAATAAATTTAGTATCTTTAAAGATGATTGAAGTACCATTATAAAATATAAAGTCATCATTCCTAAGGAAATTTCTCTTACCTAGAGTAGAAGGACCTAATTTTTCCATATTTTGAAATAATTTAGATAACAATCACTATCTCTTTGTATCCTTATACAATTCTCAAGCTCTAATAATGGTGGTTAGGAGTTCAATTTGATAACAACTTGATCTTTGTTGAATTATGACAGTGATGATAGCAAAGAAAGAAAACATGTATAACTTTGAAATGTAAATAATAATAGACTTGATTATGTAGCATTTTAAATGATTGATCTGATTAATGCAATGTTGATGGTGATATTAGTTCATGCTATATTAATGGTAAGATCATCAACCTTTCATATATTTGAAACAACTTCTAATTATTGCTTTTAGTAATTAATTACACCAGAATTCAATTTAGCTTTGATTTACGATAAATTTTAGCATTAATTATAAATATTTCCACCTTTTGACATGTGGCTACCACCTTAGATCTAGCTAAGTACTCACATGGCCTGGATATTACTAAACAACCTAGTTGGTATAAATATAGACATGTGGCACATTTTGATTGCCTCGTAGAATTTAGGAATGTAGATTTACATGATGACTCATTTGTATCTAACCACATGGCATATTTCAATTCATATCAAGCTCTCAGGTGATGTTATTCAATTTTAATTGGCCATGAGAATTCCACACATCACTCTCATGGGCAATTATAGTTTTCCTTACCAAATATCTCTCTTAAAAGGCTTTTGGATAACTATCAACAATTTGGAACTAATTGAATGGATTGGTGGAGACAAACATCCCTCTCAAAGAATGTCTCATAGATATCAGATAAAAATAACATGGGGATGACATGTAGCATCATCGCACGAGCCCAAAGGGGACACACATCATTCTTATAGGCTATTATTTATTCTTTTACCAAGTGTCATTCTTAGAAGGCACCTTGGATAGCTATATACCATTAAACCTAAATCAAATAAATTGGGTGAAACTAAGTATCTACCTCATGATCTCTCATGAGATATGTATGGATATAATTGTAGCAAAAACATGTGGTGACCTCAGATGAACCCAAGGGGACATGTATCACATCAAAACATCACTCAAGTTTGATTGGTTACCATTGAGACATGTGGTGGCATATCACAAGATTATACACTATAGAAAGATGTATGAGGGCTGTGTGGTGGCTTGGATTAGGTGGGATCATTTACTTGAGATATTTTAATTCTATTGGATAGCTTATTATGATCCCTTTAGATGATGCCACATAGCTCACGTTCTTGGAAGATTTACTCTAGGTGTCTTATATGGGATGTGATGACTCTTTAAGGTGTTTCAAGGCCTGACAAGGTGGACATATATCCTTTTCAGCCATAGTTTGAACTTTTATGTCTTGTGAGTCATCATAAACTATAACTTTAATTTCACATCCTATGAGATCAAGAGATAAATTAAGTTAGCTTCTTAAAGATGTCATTGCCTGTCTTAGGCAAATTTAAACAAGATTAAAGTAAAAATTTAAAATAAAATTCCTTAAACACAACATAATGTTAATTTAATAAAACATAGTGAATATTTTTGTGTTTATGTCTATTAGAGATCCAGGTCACACTTCCTTAGCAAAATCCTATCTGTATATCATTAAACCATCCATGGTCAATAATTCATTGTTGAATACAATTTGAAGAAGAATTTCAATAATTTAAATATTTATAAGTATCAATATTTATTTCAAAATGAGTGATTAACCAAAAATTATAGAAACACAAGTATTGGTAAACTCAATCAATTCTACATGTAGTTAAATGATTTAATATGCATAACATCTTGGGCACTCTTAAAAATTGAAGAGAGGAGGGTCCCCATTTTGAGAATATGGGAATGTTGATCATCAATACTATGGAAACATGAAGAGATTTTTGAACTTGATAAGGAACTTAATCAAGTTTAAATCTATTGATGAGGTTGAGGTGGTGTAAACCCAAGACACATAGTCAATAGTTTCAATGTTACCTATAGGCACAATACTATGTATAATGAGCAAAGATAAGTAGTTTGATTAGCAAAGGTGTATAAGGGATATTTTAAACCTATTTATAATTTCAATAAAATTAGAGGATTTTTAAAATATTAGTGATTAATATGAGGTCTTAAAACACAAAAACTTATCCAAGGAGTAAGTTACAATATGCTTATTCTTTGAGGATTCTTGCTTCGATTAAATAAGGATAAGGACTATTGATATGTTTGAAAGAGTGAGAGCCATTTGAGAGTGGTTTCCATAGTGACTAAACACCTTATTATCCACTCATAACTTATTATAAATATGAAATGGTTATAATATAGCTTGGACCTATTGAATCCTAAGAAACACTACAGTCATAGTCGACGCCTATAACCAGTCATGGAAGAGTTTGTTGTTTTGAAGCCTCTATAGGTGTGTTCAAGCATTAAAATTTGGTAAAAATGTTTATTATGGGTTAATTTTTTCATTCTATTATCAAGTTTATATAATTATTGGATACATCAACTATTTTATCTCAGACCTAGTCAAGTCTTTTAGCAGTAAATGATGAGACTAAGTGAGCTATTTGATGGTTTGAGAACAAGATAGGAAGGTTAGAATTAATAAGGGGTTTTTGAGGAAATAAAATGGTGTGATAAGTGTCTTCACATAATTTTTTGGATAGATAAAATTTGGGTTTCAAGTCAAATTCCCTTGAGGGATAGCTAAAGGAGATAGACCTTAAACCTGGCCTTAAACCCTACTACCATTTTGAAACATATCTAGGTTACCATAGCTCATTTATGGTAATAATAAGGTGTGGAGAGATAATTAAAATATTTATATAAGTTTTTAGATTATGGGAATGCAATAAACTTATTAGATTGGTTATAAACCATTCCTTGGCTAATATAGTCTGAACAATCAGTTTGAAGCACACATTATAACATTCATATCTTCACACACTTTTTACATATGATCCTAATATATTTAGGAAATTTAAAGGAAAAAATGGAATTAATATTCATAAAAATAAGTTTTTTTTGAGGTTTGAATTATATGAACCATCATTAAGATGATGGACCTCCAAAACCCTTTTTAAAACCCTGAAAGGTACTTGATGAAGGAAATATGATTTAAAATGCATATAGATGAAGTGATTGAGAGATAAAATAATATTTATGGTCTTCTTAGGTATTATAATAATCATAATAACCTTTTGTTTGGAATGTGCAAGGATCATGTTGAATGAACTAGGCCTAAGAAGTCTAATTTGAGCTTGTAAGTAAGGAATTAAAGAGTATATTTATATATCACAAGATTAAAGAGAGATAATGGTTCCTAAATTCCCCAAATAATATTTTAATAGTCACCTATAAGAGTCTCCATGATTTTTTATTTAAAAAGATAGAATTGGAAGTTTAGATGAAAGACTATATACATGAAAAATAGGGTAAATGGCTTGATCAAGCCAACATTATTACTCCAAAGAACCTCAGAGATGATATTTATGTTAAATATAGTGAAAAAGAGCCCCACAACTTAGGTTAAGGCCAAAACTCTAAAAAAAACATGAAATAATATATGCCTGTTTAGTATTCTCTTTGAAACAATATCATTTAAAAGATGGAGTAGAAGGCAAATAAGATTCAAGGACACCTCAAATATTCATTAAAAACATTATCAAGTTGTTTGAGGGATGTATATAAAATTTGAGCTATATGGGAGATACTATAGCTAGTCATTTGGACCTAAAGACACCTAAAAACAACTTAAAATTCATGTTTCTTCCCTGAGAGGTAACTTCACATGCTCACTATTGTACAAAATTTTTTAATGGGAAGATAATCACTTTTGGAGAGGTGTAGAGATTATTCCAAAAGAGTTTTGTGTAATTATTTTAGAGGTTTAGGCCCTAACCTTTATGAATCATTGTTAAGAGTCTTGGGCACTCTTAAACCTCTATAAAATCCTAATAAAGACTTGAATGAAAGGATTTAAGATAAAATTCATCCAAAAAAATTGGAATCACTTAAAAAATACCTAAACCATGTTTTTAATTAAGAGAAGGCCATGATAATGATACATAGTTGTATAGATAGTGTACATACACCTCTAAAAAGTGTTTTTTTAGGGTTTTAAAGCCAATAGTGAAGTGAAAGACTTGGTCATATATTCCTAATAATTATAAGTGTTTATCTAAGGATTTTTTCACCTCCCAAAATCATGAGGTGTTCACCTATCTAATTGTAAGTACCTCTACCAACCTTCACTAACAACCAATCTATAAATATAGTCAAGATGGTCATATTATTCAAGAAGAGTAAGGTTGTATATGAAGGATATCATGGGTGTAGAGAGACTATATGGGGTTAATGAAAAATTACTAAACATATAAAATTACCCCTTGAAGTAAGCAGGTTCCATGTTCATAAGCATTTATGAAGGATTTTGGTAGTTTTATGGATATAGTCAACACATAAGAAGAGGTAGTTAGTTAGTACTTCATGGATATTGGTTATTGGTATTTATTTAATGCTTGTAATTGATAAAAGAGATGAAATTTATTAAATATGGAGTGTATATACTTTTCATGGGTCAAATTTTGCTAAAAATAGACTTTGACTATCTTAAGGACACTCATTAAAGACACTTTAATGCATGGAAGAGTATGGAAGACTAATATAATTATCACATGGAATAAGTTATGATCTTTTGACATTTTCAAAGACTTATAAACCATTCTCCCTCTTTTTATCTCCATATACTTCTATTTTTTTGAGTGTTGAAGGCCTAATTTGGTATCCCTTGGCTGATTATATCAAAACTCTACTAAAATTATATCTTGTACCTTGAATTAATAGAGAAAATATTATTAAAATCTTATTCATTGGAATTAGTGTGTGTTTTCATTGTTGATTTATATAAAATTATGAGATTCATCTTCTTTTTAGGTCCTCTCCTTCACCTAGTGATATGTTTTCATCTTATACAGGTCATATGAAGTGTTGATATCCATAATTTGTGTTGAAGAGTGAGTTGATTTATAGTGTCTCATATAGACATTAAAATTTTTACCTTCAAATTGTATACATTTTATCTAACCTCTATATGAAATACTCATGTTTAGGACTATGTTAATAAGACTAGTAAATTAATTATTTTCATTGGATTCACAAGTGTGATTAAAGGTAAGTTAAGGGAGGATAATTGAATAATTGGTGCATCACAATCCCTAGTATAAGTTTTCATTCTATCTCTTTTCATCCCAATACAATTAGGCTTTATAAGAAGAGTTAAAAGTTGATATATCAAGGGAGCTAGCCCCATAAGCTAAATTTTTTGTCCAACTATAGGTAACCCATAATATTTAGGCCAATCCCATTTTAGTCCAAGTTTGAATCAGAAGTGAATAATTTCCTTTAGAGGGTACAGCTTGAATTGCTAATAGTTCTAGCATGCCTAGTAGGACCTGCTCATTCAAATGACTTGGAGAAAACATTTACAAATTTGAGCATATCAGTAAGCTTCAAAGGTTTTAGAGTCAAATATAAAAATAAATTTCATGTTAAAAGTGGTTACAAGATCTTCCTCAAAAGGTAATTAGACTAAATTTATTGAGTTGTCTTTGGATATAGTTAAGAAAAAGAAATATTCCAAGTCTAACCCCAATCCTACACCTCCTAATTCTATTAATTTTATCTAAACAACTACTTTTATCCAAACAAATACTATTGTAAATCCTATACTTCAAATGGATAATCTAGGAGGCAATCTTTTATGCTTTTTAATGGTTGAAACCCCTTAAACCTCAATTAGTTTGATGGAATACCTAATAATTCCCTAAAAATCCTTCCTTATTTCATAGAAGAGAACTCAAATACCCCTATAGAGCATATTGTATACATATCCAATCTATGTTTAGTACATAATGTAACCCAAGAGAATGTGGCTATGAGATTATTGACAACCTCCTTGAAGGGTAAATCACTCCAGTGGTATAGGGGTTTAACACCTACATCTATTAACACCTAGGATGAGTATGTAGAAAAAATTTGTAAACACTTTTAAGATAAGAGTGACTACCTCTCTTTGGTGGAAAAACTTAATACAATCAAAAGAGCTCCCTAGGCGTTCATGGTATACCTCAACTATAGGTTTTATAAAACTTGGGATAGGATCCCTATAGTTATCAAACCTACCCCTAATTATGCATTATTATATTATTTGAGAGCTTTAAATGTTTAAGTGGTAGATATGATACAGTCAATGGGGGGAAGCACTTTGCTAAAAGCCTATAAAGTAGCCATAAGGGTAGAGAATTACCTAATTCAAGCAAGTAAGCTCACCCCTAGAATACTCATGCCTTTGTTCCCATATATTCAACCCCTTGTGCTTATCATTTTTCCATTACCATCTCTAACTAATCTTGATTAGGTAGATGGTGGCCAAGTGGATAGATTGGGTAAGATATAAGGACTATTTAAATCCTAAAATAACAAGTTAGTGGATTTGGAAAGGCAAAAAATTCTACCCCATAAGCCTTATAAAGCACCTTATAAAAATCTTAACCAATCCTATCAGTATAAAAAACATCCTTATCAACCCAATTAATGGGAACAAGGGCATATTACACAAGCAAGACCATATAACACTTACAATCCCAATGTCTCCTATAATTCTAGATCTTTGGTTCCAACTCAATATAATTATGATCAAGAAAATCAATGGAATAATCAATGGGGTAAATCAAATGTTATGGTAATGGATATAAGTGTTGAGGTATGTCAAACATACTTCATACAACAAGGTCCTACTCTTCCATTACATGATAATCTACCACCTCCATAAATAAGGAAGTTCCTCCTATGCCACATGGGGAAACTCCTTTTATGACTCAAGGTAAGGTACCAAGTCATCAAGGGGTAAGTAGAAGAAAAACACCCTCTGAAACTATCTTTGTCAGCTTCCAAGAAGGTGAACATTTTTTTGATCAAGTGGAAGCTAATTAGGGTCAAAATATGGCCAAGATAGACAATTAAATTATAGCTCACATAAGGGCCAAAATAAGGGTAGTTGGTGATGGTTTGGCATTTAAAAAGGCATCTAATTAAAATTATCAAAAAACTCAAAGAACTAGCACTCAATATGCAACTCATAATCCATCATCAACTCAACAAATACAAGATGGGAAAGGGTATAATTAGAAAGGTCTTTTCATACCATAGTTTACACAAGCTTAAGGTAAGATTTCTAATCCAAAGTTATAGTCCAAGGTATCCATTCATCATCTTATCATTGTATATCAGATGGTGAATGTATACATCACTATCCCTATGTGGGATACCTTTTTTATTTTTGGACAAAAGAATCACATACAAGAAGAGCTCTCCAAACTTCATGTTTTGGACAAACAAGAAAAAAGGTAATTTTAGTCCTTACTAATTATAGTCAAATTCATGAGTCCCAAGCACCAAAGGTAGTTAAACCACCCCATTCTATATTTCAATCATCATATGTGATTCCATTGTATATAATTGCATTATTGATAGTGGGGCTATCACTTTTGTCATGCCTAAGTCCATAGCTAACAAATTAGGGCTTAAATATGAGCCTAATGAAAAATGGGTTTTATAATTGGATGGGTCTCCTAACAAGATTTTAGGTGTCTTTAAAGACCTGAAGATCATATTAGTTTCTTGTCCTAATTGTACTATATCTCAATATGTGGTAGTAGTTGATCTTCCCCCTACTTTTCCTTATATTTGTCTATGGATTTCACTAATAAAATAGGGGGTATCTCTCTTTAGATTAGTCTTATATGGGTTTTAGAACTAGTTATGGGATAAATGTTACCATAAGGTGTGAACCTATATCTATGTTCTATTTATAACCTTACATGCCCAACTTATCAAATGTCAATTTCACTATCTTAGATGAGGGTGAACACTTCAATGACCAATAACCTTTTGAATCACTTTAAGGTATACCAAAATTTCTCCTTTATGAGTAGGAAGTAGAAAATCATGGTTATTCTCCTTATAAAATCATTGAAGAAGTAATTTTGACTATGTATTTCATGCATGAAGAAGGTGACATAATACCAAGTCTCATTAGCACAACACAAGAGTATGAAGGTGTTTGGAATTTATTTTTTGATGGGTCTACATAAAAGAATGAGAATGGGGTAGGTGTTATGCTTGTATCTCCTCTCAATCAAAGGTTTTATTATTATCTAAGATTCAAATTTAGTTTCACATCTAATACTGTAGAAAATGAGGCCCTCATTTATGGCCTATAATGGGCAAGGAATAAAGGTATTAAAATTCTACAAGTTGAGGGAGATAGTGAATTAGTAGTGTAGTAAGTAAGAGGCTTAATTTTAGCCAATAATACACTATTGAAGGCCTATAAATATAATTTTTGGTATCTCTTGGAGGAGTTTTAAGCTTTTGACATTCACTCCATTCCTAGAGGAGCCAATCAACATGTAGACTAGTTAGCTACTATTAGAGCACAATATGATATAGTTGATGGGATCAAGGACACCAAAGAGTAGTACCAAATTAAGGTGGTATGTAGGACCTCATTAATTGATAATGAGGTAAGTTGGAAAGTATTTTAAATTGATAAATAAATTGCCTATTTTCTAAAACATAAAGCAAAATTATGCTCAAAGATCCAAGATAGGTTGTAACATCAATATGAGGACCAAATTATCCAACTGAATACAAATAAGTTACCTAAGGGATTGGTAACATTAGAGAGCATACTTAATGAATATGAATAGATGATGAATGATAAGGTAAGCATCTCCACTAAGGAAGAACATTATGATTATATTATCATGTTTGAAGATAAATACTCATATTAGGAAAGGTGAATACCAAATAATAGAAGATAGACTTTATAGAATTGTGAAAATAATTTGTAGATGTTTCTACATGGGAATATCATGGATTGAATGGGTTTTAACCTAGGTTGGCTAAACATACCATAGAGTTGGAGTAAAATTACAAACTTGTGAGGTAAAAGAAAATACCAATCAACCCCAAATTTTAAATCCTTATGAGGAAAGCAGTGACAAAGATTATTGAGTCCAACATAATATTTCCCATCAAACATTATTCATGGGTGGTAAATATTGTGCCTTGAGGAAGAATAATGGGGAGATAAGGTTGTGTGTGGATTTTAGAGATCTCAATAGGGTGTCATTAAGAGATCACTACATTCTACCATCTATGGGTTTTCCCTACTTGATGGATACTCAGGATATAACTAGAAATTATTTAAGGATCAAGATCAACACAATACCACCTTCACAACTAAGTGGGGCACTTATGCATACAATAAAATGTCTTTTGGACTATCCAATGCAAGGGCTACCTTCCAAAGGGAAATGGATGTGGATTTCCAAGGGATTATAAGTGATATGGTACTAATATATCTTGATAATATTAATGTGTTTTATAAATATCCAAAGGATAATTTGACACATTTGAGATTGGTGTTTTATAGGTGAAAATATTTTTGGGTCTCTTCAAACCCTAAAAAATGTATATTTACAATTCATGAAGGTAGGCTTATAGGACATGTTGTATCAAAATGTGGCCTTTATATTGATCTTAACAGAGTAGAAACAATCCTTGATTTATATTTCCAAAAGAAAAAGAAATAATTACAAAGTTTCTTAGGGAAAATAAACTTTATTATGAGATTCATACCTAGATTTATAGAATTGGTAAGACCACTAAATTACCTAGTCAAGAAATATAAAGAGTTTTCATGGAGAAAAGAATGTAAAATAAGTTTTGTGTCCATTAATCAAGAAATTAGCCAAGAAAACAACCTAATAAAACCTTATTATACAAAATATTTCTTCATGTATGATTTCTCCATAAGTGATACTATTTTTGTTATGCTCATGCAACAAAGCATTAAGGGACTAGAGCAGCCTATTGCCTTTTTCAGTCAAGCATTGGAAGGGTATGAGGAGAAATATAAATTTATTAAAAAATATGTCCTTGAATAATATTCCTAAATAATTTTAGACATATGGTGTCTAATAATAATATCTTTATGATGGTGGTTCATCCTAGTATAAACTAGTTTATCCTTAATAGAGACCTAAGTGAAAAGAGGGTTGATTGGGTAACTACGTGCGTGGAGTATGATATAGAGGTGAAGGTTAAAATTTTTATAAAATAAAGAGGACTTTATGAACACCTTAAATTATATGTTAAATAGGAGAAAAAGTGGTTTTGATAGTCCAAGATAGTCAACATGTAGCTACAACTATTTCTTCTTCTAGCTGGACTTACGAAATAACAAAGTTCCTCTAAATGGGAGAATGTCCTATAGGAATAGATGGTTAAAAGAGGAGAAATTTTAGGTTAAAATATATCCTTTACATCTTTATTTATGGGGTAATATTCAAGAAATATATTGGTGGTATGTTTTTGAGATGCATAAAATCTAGTCAAGTGGACAAGTTGTTAGAGCAATTTCATGATGGGCCTGTAGGGGGGAACTTTACAACTAAGACCACAACATCAAATATCATAAGAGTAGGTTATTTTTTTCCCACTTTGTTCAAGGTCTCACATTTTTGGGTTATAATATGTCCCAAATGTGCTATTGTTTACCAGTAAATAGAGACTAACTACCATCCCTCTAAAACCCCTTCAAGTTGAAAAAACTTTCATGTAATGGGGATTAGACTTCATAGGCATGATTAACCCTCCATATAGTGTTGGAAATAAGTGGTTTTTATGAAAGATGCCAAATGAGCTCTGCCCTAAATTACTAATTTTAAAACTTGAATTCTACCCTAGAATTCTGATTATCTATCTTTCTAAACCCTAGATCTGAAATCTAAATTTATGTTTTGAATTTATAAATGATTTTGGCAGTGAATAAATGTATGTCAAATGCACAAATAAACATACCGATTATATGACCTTATGGAAATAACATCAACTCTGAATTCAAACACATAATATTACCATCCAACACAAACAAATGATATATAATTTTGTGTTTTGAATACAAATGACTGCTGCTATGAAAAAGATTATCTAGAATTGCAATTACATCAAGTTTATGGATTCAAACATACCCGAACACAGTCCAAATCCCTGATGTTACAAATCAGTCCAAGATAATATATATTTGCTCCACAATTTTGATCAAAGTCTGATCCAAAATTGATATGCAATTTCTGCTCCAAACTCATGATTCTCCAATGAAGTGCAATTGTGAACTCTGTATGAATTCACCTCTGAGATGTGATTGGGTTTTCATCCAATCCACCTTCTTTCCTCAAGGGTTTTCATCCTTGGAAAAGTATTGCAAACAAGTTGCAGATCCACAATGGGAAAATAAAGAAAGATGCTGATTGAATTCCTTCCAAAAGACTATCTCAACCTTCTTTTATACTTTTTTTCCCAAACTCTCTAGAAGCTTCCTTTTTAACTTCGAAAATGACCTTTTCATTAAAATAATGATATTTTAATACACAAGGTCCCTGTTTAATGCATCCATGAATTAAAGCATCTCAACCTAGGACCAATGAGCTATAATACTAAGGGCCTTCTTACATATTTTAATAAATTATTAGCAACTTAAGTAATTTAATTAAAATATAACCATTAATACACTCATTTTTACAGAACTGTCAAAAAGTATCAGAATCAAAATCTGACTGCACTGGAGTGATACCGATGAGGAATAATGAAAATTGAACCCAACCGGGTGACTTGCTATAAATAGACACTCTCTCCAAGATTCTTAGACATCGCACCCAAAGCCAAAAATCACTTTGAAAAGTGGCATAAGAGTGCTCTAGACCATCTGAACTCTTCACCAACATCAAACATCCTCTCAGACAAGGGTAACGGTCACTGAGAAAGTTGAAACCAACTACAATACTGAAGTGACTGAAAATGGGGACATTACATTTTAACATCTAATATTTACTTTATCAAGTTGGTGGAGGAATATGAACTTAAGGAAGAAAATGAGAACTCAGTTTTAGAGTTTTATGATAGCTTATGACTAGGTTTGGGTTCCCCTCCACCATTATAGTAGATAATACTTTGGCTTTTAATAATACAAAAGTATGTGGGTGGGACCTTGATCAATGAATATATCTTGAGTATTCATCTAAATAATATCCACATGTAAATGGACTAGAAGAGTCCACCAATAAGAACATGATTAGGATCATAAAAAGGATGATAAAATTCTAAGAACTTAAGGGCTCTGATCACCATTCACATCTGCACAAGGAAAAAGAAACATGATAATTTTGTTGATTTTTAATTTGTTTGATTAAACTAATGATTGTTCCTAATTATTTAGTCCTTGAAGAGACTTTTCATGACTTCCTAAACATTTTGGTCCACATGTATGATTTTATGGGGCTGAGGAACATATAAACTAAAAAAAAATTAGTCTACAAGTAAGGTTAAATGGTTAGATGGACTGTTTAATGCATTCACCTGAGGGTTAACAATGTTGAAGGATCAAAAGGGTGTTTTCAAGCTTGTTTATGTCTCTTTTATTCAAAATTTATATTTATGTAGCTTTATAACTCTCTTATGGTGTCTCCAAGATAAGAATACATACATATCTGAGGTTTACTATATAAGAAGATAGTGTACTATCCAATGGTGGATTCAAAGTTGTCAAGACATAGGAAGACATGGCATGAAATGTTTCATTCATGATAAGATGTCTTTCCTTTAAGTTTTTTGAGCTTCATAAAATCCTCAAAGTTGATCAACCACTAGTATGCCCTCAAATATCCTCTCAGTCTCATTTAACACATGTTAAGGTCACTTATAAAATGTTAAGGTTATTTGGAGAGTCTTGGGTTTATTTTTTCACTGTGTATTCTTCATTGAGAACCTCTAAAGTTTTTTACTTTGTTATGCATATGCATAAAGACATCTAAGATCCTTTTAGACTATCTTGAGTGTCAATTAATGATTCATTATAATCCCTTAAGAACCTATACTATTTAATACTTTTACACTTATTTAGCCATAGTTGTAAGTTCATCACAATTGATTCCCAATTTTCATATAACCCCATAATCATCACATACATGTCACTACTTCTTATCCAAATACACATCATGAATCCAAAATTTTAGTACTCCTCAAGGTTTTTAAGGATCATAATATTCATGAATGATGAGTTGTATATTATTAAATAATATTAAAGGAATAAATCATCACATATAGGCTACAAATCAACACCTACAACCAATACGCCTAGAAACAGTCTTGAAGCCTATTTGAGTTCCAAGGATAGTTTAAAAGAAGAAGTGCATGGTTTGTTTAAGTTGGATAGCCTCATAAGTGGTTTTTGAGGCAATAATAGGTGGTGGTAAGTGTCTTCATATACTTTCTAGGATAGATAACATTCAGGTTTCAAATCAAATGCCCTTGAGGGCTAGCTAAAGGAGACAAACCTTAAACCTAGCCTTAAACCCTGCTACCATTTTGAGACATATCCAAGTTCCCATAGAATATTCATGTTCATAATAAGGTGTGGAGAGATAATCCAAATATTAAGAGAAGTGTTTGGATTAGGGGAATGCAATAAACTTATCATATTGTTTATAAAACTTTCCTTGGCTTATGTGGTTTAAACAATTAGTAGAAAGCACACATTCTAGCATTCCCATCTTCACACACTTTTTACATGGGATCCTACGTTACTTATAAAATTTGGTGTCAATGGAATTAATACTCATAATAATAAGTTTTAGTTTGGAGGTTCATACTGTATGAAGCATCATTAAGATGGTGGACCTCGAAAACCTTTATTAAAACCCTATAAGGTACCTGATGAATGAAATATGATTCAAAATGAATCCAAATGAAGTTATTTATCCATAAAATAATATTTATGGTCTTATTAAGTATTCTAATCATCACAATAACCTTTTGGTTGGCATGTGAAGGGATTATGTTGTACAAACTAGGCTTAAGAAGGCTAATTTGAACATGTAAGCAAGGAATTCAAGAGTATTTGTATATATCATGAGATTCAGTAGAGATAATGGGTGTTGAAGTCCCCAAATAATTTTTTAATAGTCACCTATAAGAGTTTTCATGATTTGTTATTCAAGTAGATAGACCTGGGTGTTTAGATGAAAGACTGTATACATGTAAATGAGGGTAGATGGATTAATCAAGGCAAAAATGTTACTCCAAGGAACCTTAGAGATGATCTTCATGTTAAAGATAGTGAACAAGAGCCTCAAAACTTAGGTTAAAGACAAAACTCTAAAAAATCTTGTAGTAGTATATGCTTGTCTAGTATCCACATTGAAATAGTATCATATAGAAGATGGAGAAGGTAAGATGAGATTGAAGGACACCTCAAATATTCATAAAAAAATTATTAATTTTTTTGAGGGATGTATATCAAATTTGAGATATAGGGGAATGTTATATCTAGTCATTATGACCTAAAGACACCTAAAAACTACTCAAAAAGCATGTTTCTTCCCCAAGAGGTAACTTCACATGCTCACTACTATACAAAACTTCTACATGGGAGGTTGAGCACTTTAGGAGAGGTGGAAGGATTATTCCACAAGAGTTTTGTGGAATTATTTCATGGTTTTAGGACCTAACCTCTATGAATCATTGTTAAGAGTCATGACACTCTTAAACCTCTCTAAAACCCTAGTAAGGACCTGACTGGAGGGATTTAAGGGAAAATGCATGGAGTAATAAAATAATACCTCCTCATAAGATTTATAGTGTGAGATGACTAGGATCACTCATGATCATAAGGTTATAACTATGATTGGGTTACACAATTGAGTTAAACTCAAATGTCATGGGGAAACACACCAAAACTAGTTTAAAATATAATAAACATATGTATGTTATGCAAAAACCACAAGAACACATGCACAATATATGACTTGCATTAAAAAAAAAAACTAATAGCCAATCATAAAATTTCACAATGCTTCATTCATATTATTTTTCTAATCTAAAACATTTTATTTGACTCTAGATTAAATGTAAACCCAAATGATTCTACATAAAAATTAAGACAAAGATGTAGTGTGGATATTATTTCTCTCTTTTTATTTAGCCATGGGCATTTAAGTAAGAGATTGTATGCAAAAGTATCTAACACTACTCAAGAAATAATAAATTTGGTCTTGGAATAAAATGTAACTAGTAATGTAATATCACTAAGGAATGTGTGCATAATACCATCATAACTTCTAATTATCATAGTCATACCAAGTAAATCTTACTAAGTGTAGATATGAATTGATATAAATGACATTATAATTATATTTTAATGATAATCATTTTCAACCATAATACCATTTGTAATTAACAGATGTGAATACAAAAAAAACATTTACATATATCAGACCATTGTTACAATCACAATATGGAATTGCATGGTCATATATTGTAATAGAAAATGTTTGCTTATGAGAGTTGTAACCATTATTATAATGAAGTTGATAATATTAATGTTGTAAACCATTGATTGATGTATGGATGTAGTCATGTAAACATTGTCCCATTTCTTACTATTATGATCTAACAAAAGATATAAATTTTTAAGATTTAATTAGATGTTAAAATAGACTCATTAAAAGTAATATTATGACTATCAACTTAAATACTATTATTATCAATTATATCTTATAGATAATTTTTTATTTTATAACATATATTGGTATAATATTTGAAAGATATATATCATTTTCAATATTTATTAACATAATCGATCTGGCTCAAGTAAAGTAATCAAGTTACATTAATGTAAGTGTTTAAGCTCTTTATGATTTGGTTACGTTTTGATTTGTCAAAGATTAGTAGAAGGTGGAAGGACAAGCCTACTAGGAGGTTGTGATATTGAATTTTAAGTTTTGGCCTCATTCTAAGCTTGAAAATTTGGTATATCATTAGTCTTATATTTGATTATTGAATTTCATTTATATTTGGAGGTGGTAGAGGTAGAAGCATTAGATTCATACTTGAACATGTTAGCCTTTAAAAGTTTGATTTTATGTTTTCAAAGCATATTGAAATTTTCATTAAAATATTGATAAATGTTGAACATAGTTTATCTTGCAATGGTTTTAAGAAACTATTGGAGAAAATACAATAGATCTCATTATCATGGATTTGATGAGAGATGTTTGTAAGAATAATACTAAATATTAGTATATATTTGGAAATAATTTAATCATTTCCTTGTTTAAGTTATGTTTTTGAGAAAACATACATTTTGACTAATGTTTATAGAAGAATGGACTAAGAATATGTCAACTAATCATTAAAGTGACACATAAAATACATAGGCAAGGCATATAACCAATCCAAGGCATATTCATTGAGGTTGATAAGAATTAATTTGGTCATCAATAGATTTGCATGAGATCAACCAAAGCACAAATGAAAATAGGATCTATTATGATGTGAAGGATCACCATTTTCATTATAAATTTCAAATTTCATAATTGAAAAGGTAGGAGGAAAAGGATGAATAAGGACCTTATGAGCCTATGGGTTGTGTAATTTGTCATGATGGGTAAATTTTTATTATGATGCCAATTTTTTAATTTGATTATCGATATGACATTTAGTTTATTTTGTGTTTTAAGTGTTTAGGATGGTTATTTAATTTGTTTGTGGTCTAAATTAGTTATTTATTCATTTTTTTCACTTGTTGGAATTTCCTAAAAAATAGATAAAATTTATTGTTAGATTCCATTTAACTAAATGTTTAGTTAACTAAACTCTAAAGCTATTTTAATAAAACTTATATTTTGAGTTATTTTTTTTAAATTCTATTCATAGAATTTCACTTGTCTAGTGTGTATGTGAGTATGCATATTTTATTATATAATAAAGAGCCTACTTGCATGATGTCCATATATTATAAATGAGTTAAAATTATCATATTTAGTCTATTTTTAGTTTAATTAGTGGTTAACTAAAGTTTTTTATTTAAATTTTATTTTTAGACTTAACTTGGAATGCAAGTGTAGACATTAGATTTGAATTATATAACACCTCAATCTTGTATACATGGAAATTACTTCTCATGGTTGTACCCTTTAGTTCTAAGACATTATATTTTTTTTATTTTTATTGATGCTTGAGAATTAAAGGGTATCAGGACCTAGAACCATATATATAGCATAAGACAAAAACACAGTCTGGCTTAACATTAAAGAATGTTAAGGCAAAATTGACTAGCCAAAAAATTTATAGAAAAGTTTTCAATAGAACCACAAAGACTTTAGAAAAAAAATTGAACAACTAAAGTCATGAAATCATCTTCATAATATTATAAAAGAACCATGAAAAATTATTAACTACATACATATACAAAGGAGTAAAAAATACAATTTAGAACACTATCATTCTAGGATCACTAGCTCGATTAGTTTGCCATTATAGAGAATACCATCTTAAAAGAAGCCTAAATGTTGTCTTGTCTACACACAATCCCTGAGGGTCCCATATGAAGTAGAAATTTTAGTATCATATTTTACTCCCTCTGCTTCCATCAACTAAAGATAAACCAACCTACACAGAGAATAAACTACATTTTTTGAAAATAGAGATTTACCATGCCACTAAGGGGGAGCTTGGATTATCCACTATATCACCCCTTTTACAAGCCATTTTATGGCCTTGATGCATTGAATATTTCTCCAAATGTCCCACCATTATTCAAGACTAGAGATGGGTTGAAAAATATCATCCATATTGGGCATCATAATTCCCTTACTATTAGACACATCTAGATTTTGAGCACAAACAACATCCACTTCCTTCGTAAAATGAACAAGAGCCAAAAAATAGGATTAAAATTCATGAAAATTAGTCAATGATATGAAACCAAGTGAGTTCTAACCAGAGAAAGGCATAGATGGAGATGAGCCAAGGGGGAGAGAAATAATTTTAGACAGTAGCCCCAAATGATACTCCAGTAAAACAAAAAACTCCACAATCTTTTGAACTTGTTCAAAGTCTGAAACCAAAAGACAAATATTATTGGAGAATAATGAGGCCAATTTAGAGTGTACACACACCTTGTTGCATGCTAATAGAATATCCATACCTATAACCATTTGAATTTATTTTATAACTTCCAATAAAGGGATCTAAAAGACATTAAATAAATGGGTCCTAGTGACTGAGCCATAAAATACCATTTCCCTTATCTTGGCCTTGTTGAATACAAGAGGCCATATAGAAGACTCAATCCAAAAAGAAATTATCACCGAAAAAACAAACAAAAACTAATGACCTGCCTCAAGATTCAAACCCAAAAAAAGGGATCTACCTTACAATCATTGTGAAGTGTGATCCAATCTAAACATTAATATGAGGGAAATTTTTTTCTATCATAAATATTGATTTAACAAGAATGTGAGCCCAACCACGTTCTCAATGGAAATCGAGAGTCTCTAAATAATAGAAAGGAATTTTTTTTTAGGAAAATAAAATTAAATACCAAATAGATTATCCAAATTATTTAAAAAGAAATGATCAAAATTGTTAAACTCAGCTCAACAAGAACTGACATTGTCCATTCTAACTTCCATAGATTGGTTTATGGTGACATTGGCCAGAAAGTCTACCACTGAGTTACTTTCCATGAAGAAATGTGAGGCTATCCATTTAGTGAAGAATTCCATTTTTGGCCAAATGATATCCAAAATATTTTATAATTTTCATGATTTTGTTATTTGATTAGTCATTGCTTGAATTAAAACTTATGAATCTCCTTCAATCTCAAGCATAATTATTCCACAATCAATAGCCATTTGAAATCCAACTACCAATGCTTGAGCCTCTATTTAATTATTAGTCCCATTAGGGAGTTTCAAAGATAGGGATCTAATTAAAGAGTTACTATAATCTTTAATCATGCATCTAGTTCTAGATGCCCCTATATTAACTCTATAGGCCCCACCAAAATTCAATTTAAACCAACTAGGATTTGGTGGAATCCAAATTACTTCTTTCCTATTTCTCTTATTTTGCATATTTATTATTGACCCTTGAATATGAGGTTGTTTGAGGTATTTCTAGGTTGCACACATTTTCATGTCCCATTGTGAAAGCATTCCTTTTTTCCTTTGAAAGTGTGAAACTACCACTTTAGAAATGGAGAGTTCTATTTCTTTGAGTATTGCATGCAAAGTTTTAACTTTATTCTCAAAAATCCTTGAATTTATTTCTTTCTATATTGACCAAATAAGAATAGTAAGGTTGCTTCCCCAAAGGGAGAATAGACAATCTTTAACATTTCCCACCGAGCATGAGGAAAAATCTTGAAGAATATTTTGTGGCCAAGACCAAGATTAATCAAATCTATTACATAGCCATACCCAACACCAATTATCAAATTAAAAATCAAATAGTAGATGATCTGTATTTTCTTCTTGTTCACACAAAAAATATCTATATGGCCCTAAAAAACTAATTTTCTTAAAATTATCTTGAGTAAGAATGCAACCTTGTACTACCAACTAGGGGAATGTGCCTACATTTTGAAGACCAACTTTATTCCAACACAAATAATTTCCCATTTGATAGAATCATCCTTGGATTCAACCATTTGATATCCCCAAATAGACCGAATAAGTACCTTTCTTGGGCCCTAATCCATTGAAGATAATCTTCTTTTCTATTCAAAAAAATCTTCTTATTTTTGAGACAGTCTTCCAAAGCATGATATTCTTCTGACATAGTAGGAAGGTTGTGAAAACATTTCCAGCTACAGATCACCTTTTTTGATATACTATCTAAAAGAAAATAATCACTCACTTGAGATCCCCAATGAGATTCCAAAAAAGGTTTGATATGACTATCTATAAATAATTCAATTAAAGGGTGGTGACCATTCTAAGAATCATTCCAAAAATATACCTTACTACCATTGTTAATGGTCTAAAATGCATGCTGAGAGATGACTGATCTACATTACAACATAAAGTTTCAAACATGAGAGCCACATGGGGGATTCATAATAGAGACCATCCTTTCTAGGGCATCTAAATTTAAATACTTAGCTTTGAAAAGTTTGCACCATAAAGTATTGGTATCAAAAACCATTTTCCAAATTAGGTTGGCTCCAAGCATAATGTTATGAAGACAAAGAACTCTGATGCTAGCACCACCTATCTGCTTTCTTTTACAAAAAACATTCCCATTTCATAAGAATAATTTTTATATCATTGTCACATCCTTGTAATATAGAATATTTCATAATTTTATTTATGGAATTGATAATCTTTGTAGGAAAGCTGAGCACTGAGAAGCAGTAAGTCAGTAAAGCACTTAGGACATATTTGATCAAAGTTATTCTTCCTATTACAGAATTCCATCTTCCCTTCCAAGAATTAAAATGGGATTTGAATCTTTCCAACAAATTGTGCTAGATGCTAGAAGAGTCCAACCCTTTAAAAAGGAGAACTCCTAAATACTTACTAGAAAGCTTACCAATTTTGAAACCTAGAATATTACTTAGACTCCTTTTAATCCTTTGACAACAATTCACAAAAAAAATTAGGCATACCTTCATTTAATTTTTGACCAAATGCTTCTTCATAACTATTCAAAATTATTTTGAATTCCTCATCTTTTTCAATATTTACTTTACCAAAAAGAAAGTTATAATCTGAAAATTTATGATGAGTTAAAATACCAAAATTATAGACAATTTTTAAGCCCTGAAGCTGATCTCTTACATATGCCTCATAGACTACTCTACCCAAATCTTTAGCCATGATGATGAAAAGGAAAGGAGATAAAGGATCCCCTTGCCTTAGTCTTATATTAATTAAGAATAAACTATAAGGGTTACCATTTATTAAAAATAAAAACTTTGGGTTAGAAACATAGCTAAAAACCCATTCACACCATTCATTATTGAAGCCTAACTTAAGAAAATTTTTAAATATAAATGTCCATTTGACTCAGTCATATGATTTGCTAATATCTAAATTTATCAACATACCTTTTCAATGATTATGAGTTAAAGAATGAAAAATTTCATGAGCCATAATGATGCCTTCTTGAATTATTTTGCCTAAAATAGACCCATCTTGTTTGCCTAAAATTAAATTGGTCAACAAAGGTTTCATTTGTTCTTCAATTGCTTTTGAGATGATCTTGTAGATAGTATTGCACAAAGCAATGAGTCTAAAATCAAGAAAGGAAGATTTAACTTCTCCTTTAGGAAAAAGAGAGATGAAAGTCATATTTAACTTTGTTTTTAATTTTTTCTTCTTTATGGATTCTTCAAACATTTCCCACACATTTTTACCAATAACTTCCTAAAAGTGTTGAAAAAAAGCAATAGTAAAACCATTTGGACCAAGAGCTTTGTCATGATCCATAGAAAAAAACACCCTTCTAATTTCATCCAAAGAAAATAGAGCCATCAATCTTTCATTCATTTCCTGAGATATAATTCTTGGGATAAAATTAAGGAAATAATTTTTAGTTTTTAAATGAGAGTAAGGTTTATCATTCAACAAATTTTGAAAGAACAAGACTGCTTCTTGCCTAATTTCTTCTAGCTTTTCAAGATCTACCCCTTGACTAGAGTGAATATGGGCTATTCTAACCACCTTCCTAAAATCTTTGACTTAACTTGAAATTCAAGTATAAACACTAAATCTAAATTATATATCACCTCAATCTTGTATACTTGGAAATTACTTCTCATATTTATATCCTTTAGTTCTAAGACATTCCTATTACTGAAAGGCTCACATCTGATATCTATTGTTTATATTAATTATATATTTGTTTGACCATATGTTATTCTAATGACCAATCCTTCTATGTTTCTCAAAATTTTATAGACTTTCTTATTATCATCCTCTGCAAGTTTTTGACCTATATCTATTTTCTAGCTTCTTAGACACTTGCATCCCATCTAGATACCTATGCTAGTGGTAATTTATTATGCCAAACTAAGTTTCAAGTTCCCTAAAGTCATAAAATTTTCAAATGAAATGTATCCTTATGGTTGGCCTAAGTTCCTTAATGTGAGATGTTTATGAAAGGGATTGGTATATATATAAGATCAACCCCCATTCATTCCTCACCTAGCATTGACCTAGTAACTCACAAGCCAAACTATGAAAAAGTAGTAAATAAAGCATTAAAGTGAGAAAATATTCCATATTATTTCCTATTTCAACATCAATCATAGGGATAACCCATCTACATGTTTGATATACTGAAAGATCATTTGATGAGCCATATTTGACAAGTTACAAGTTAGGTCACTCTTTGTACTTGCTTATCACATGTTGCATCTTTATGCACACACAAGCCAATATAGAGGGGAAAAAGACACAAGTTTGAGACCTTCTTAAAAGTATTATATATATAGTGAGTTTTAATTGATAGGGGGGGCTTTAGGGAAACTCAACACCATGTACCCACTAGCTTATTTTTCGCATAGTCACTCCAAGGGTGAGGAAGCTAGGGTTTGATAATTTGACATGGAGTGAAAACCTATGTATGAGATTTGACATGCCAAAGTAAATGTAATAAAAAACCCATAAATATATAGATGGTCACACTTAGATCCAATCAATATTACATACTAGACACTTTTGTCTAACTCAAACACCAACATTTAAGGCCTTAAAATGCAATTTTTTAGAATCTAAAAATTGATCTAGGATCCAGATCTAGTCTAGTTCCTACTTATTTCATATCAGATATACATACACATAGTAAAATATACAAGTAATTTTTTTTCTAATTTATTTTAATATCAATCAATACCTATACCTTATATTTTTATTATAACTCAGTATTTAAATTTAGAATATTGTTTATTTGAGTTTCAAAATTAATTGGCCAATTATAGATCTATTTATCACACTTGTGCTTATTAATTTATATATTATTAACCCTATACTATATTGATACATATTAATTTAAGGTCAAACATTGGGTGAAATTGAACTTTGGTCTCCAAAACCCTAGATTTTGATCTAGGGTTTTTTGATTCTTTGTTTCTTATTTTTTATTTCTAATTTAATAAGATTTCACAAGTTAAAACTCAAATCTTAGTTTTTTATAAATATGTGTAATATAGATACATCTATCACCCATTTTGGGCTTCAATTTATAATTATAGATTCAATTTTTTAATATAATACTTAATCAGATTTATCATTCAATTAAATAGAAAAAATCATCAATATAATGAGAGGGTTCTAAAACATAAGAAACATTTAATATCTCTTTTCGTAGTCACATAAAATGTCACTTGAGAGCAATGAGTGTTACTTAAAACCACTCTAACCCAAACTTATCCCTAGACTAATCGTAAGGCCTCTTTAGATCCTTATTAATATTTCACGTAGGTTTATACCATCCCTATCCATTCCAAAATTAGTGCCTAACCTTCCTATTAGACCCTAGTGTCCTATGTTATTCCACTTGGACATTAGTTCACTACTTTGGACATTAGCACATTGCGCTAGTGACCAATGGACCACACTAGTATTTGTTACCTATTTTAAAACCCAACAAACATATTTTCAATTCTCAAGGCACCTTAGGGTCATCTTATACTCAAATTACATCTTGACAAGCACTTGATTAGTATATACACACCACTTTTATCCCTTTACCCACTATATGGAAATTAGATGTAAATAATCATGAACAAACTCAAAAATATTTTTTTAAATCAAGGTCATTAAACCATATTCTACCCTACTTCTAATTATATCCATCTAAAACACTCCTAGGCTTAAATTACTCAAATTTATAGTCTCAAGCACAATCAAAACACTCAAGTTGACACTCATATTAGCATTCTCTTCCAATTTCACCAAGCACTTAGGTGGGAAAAATACATTGGGCTTGATCCTATCTCAAGGTATTGATGTGTAGGCAACTCTCAACATAGTGGGTGTTGAGGTCATGTCCAACCTATCTAGCTAACATTATACTCCTACTACATGTGTTCCTAAAGTACCCTAACAACATGAAGCTCTAGGGTTTTCTCTAAAACAAGTCAATAATAGGTCATAGGTAGTGAATTAGGGTTCATCAACATAAACACTTGCATCTCATACTTAGAGAAGGTTATTTGTAAAATTTCACATCATTTTAAATAAGAGGATACTAGTGTAGTAAGGAGGAAACTAGTGTATTGTGTTACTATCTAAGGGACCATGCTCCTATCCAAGAGGAATTTTGAGAGTTGTTTCTAGTTTACAACACTCTGATCAACTTCTACACCATTTTATAGCCTCTAATTCATTTGTCTTATTCAATTTATAGCTAAGTAAATACTTGTGTGATTCATTAGTATTATTATAATAACTATATTAGGTAAATTATTGTAAAAATTAGTGGTTGTATTATTTCATATTTTATACTTTTTTTTAGTAATTTATCCTTTTAACAACCTAGGTTTTACATTCCATATATCCCTTAAAAGTTAAATCATTTAGTAAACTTGACTTACTTCTAATACTACCAAAAACCTAAACCTAGATGCTCTTAGGGTTTGTATCCTTCTATTTTTGATGTTCAAAAATTAATTCTAAAATATAAGATGTGATTTGTTATTTTATTTTTTCAATCTTTCATAGATTAAATTTCTTAAAAGGATCAAAATATACAATATTTTATTTTCCTAATTTCAATCCCATAAGGCATAATTCGATAATTGATTTAATGAGACTGATAAGAGACAATTGCAAACATTCATATCTAATATTTAAAATATGTAATGGACCTTATCATTATTTTCCATGAAAATATTCTTAATTCCACTATTGGTCAATATTCTTACCTATTAGATATTGATATAGGGTTTTCTGATTCTTTGTTTCTTATTTTTGTTTTCTAATTTAACAAGTTAAAAATCATATCTCAGATTATTATAAATATGTGTAATATAGATAGATATATCACCTAATTTGGTCTTCAATTTGTAATGATAGCTTAAATTTATTATTTTAATACTTAATCATATTTATCATTCAATGAAATAGGAAAATTCATCAATATAATGAGAGGGTTATAAAACAAAAGAAACATTTAATCTCTTTCTATAGTCACATAAAATATCACTTGAGTGAAATGAGTGTTACTTGAAACCACCCTAACCTAAACTTATCCCTAAACCAATCTTAGGGCTTCTTTAGATCCTTATTCATCTTCCATGGAGGTCTAACTGATCCATGGCCATTCAAAAAGGAGTCCCTAACCTTCTCATAGGTATCCAAGACCCTAGTGTCCCATGTTATGCCACTTGGACATTAGTGCACTCCTTTTGACATTAGCACATTATGTTAGTGACCAATGTACCATGCTAGTTTCCATTACCTCTTTTTAACCCCAACAAACATATTTCTAATTCTCATGTCACATTAGGGTCAATCTAGACTCAAATCACATCTTCACAAGCACCATATTAGTTTATATGCACCACTTTTATCCCTTTACCCACTAGATGGAAATTAGATGTAAATACTCATGAAGAAACCTTGAAATAGTTTTATAAATTAGGGTCACTAATACATATTATACCCAAATTATACATATAGCCATCTACAACACTCTTAAGCTTAGATTACTTAAATTTTCAACTCAAGCACACTCAAAAAACTCAAGCCAACACTCGTATTGGCATTCAATTATACTTTCACCAAGTACTTAGGTAGAATAACTACATTTGGATTGATCCTCTCTCAAGGTATTGGTATGTAGGCAACTCTCAACACAATGGGGTGTTGAGGTCATGTACAACTTATCCAACTATCATTACACTCCTACTTGTGTTCTTAAAATATACTAACAACATAGAGGTCTAGGGTTTTCTCCCAAACTAGTTAATAATAGGTCATAGGTAGTGAATCAGGGTTCATCCTCACAAACACAAGAATCTTAGACTTAGGGGAGGTTATTCCTAGAAGTTCACATATTTTTCAGTAAGAGGACACTAGTGCAATAAGGAGGAAACTAGTGTACTGTATTACTATATAAGGGACCATGCTACTATCCAAGAGGATTTTTGAGACTTGTTTCCAATTTGTGATGCTATGATTAGCTTCCACACAGTTCTCTATCCTCTAATTCATTTGTATTAATCAATTTCTATCTAAGTACATATATGTGTGATTCATTACTATTGTTAGAATAACTAGATTAGGTCAATTATTGTAAAAATTAGTGGATATATTTATTGCATATTTTATACTCTAATTTAATATTCTATATTTTTAACAACCTAGGGTTTACATTACATATTTCTATTAAAATTTAAATCATTTGGTGAACCTGACTTACTTTGAATACTACCAAAAATCTAAACCTAGATGCTCTTAGGGTTTTCATCATTCTATTTTTTACCTTCAAAAAAAAATTCCAAAATATCAAATATGATTTATTATTTTATTTTTTCAATCTTTCATAGATTAAATTTATTTAAAGGTTCAAAATATGTAACATTTTATTTTCCTAATTTTAAACCCATAACAAAAAATTTGATAATCCATTTGATGATACTATTAAGAGATAATTACATATTTTTGTATCCAATCATTAAAATATTTAAGATGAACTTATCCTTTGTCCATGAAAATCTTCAAAATTCCACTATTT
This sequence comes from Torreya grandis, assembly GCA_037957365.1. Taxonomy (NCBI): domain Eukaryota; kingdom Viridiplantae; phylum Streptophyta; class Pinopsida; order Cupressales; family Taxaceae; genus Torreya; species Torreya grandis. The sequence goes on from JARHVA010009716.1 coordinate 211,969, forward strand.
GTCAATCTTCTAACCCCATATATGCTACTATTGTTATACCTACTATAGGGGCAACTTATATTATATAACAACCTTATATACCTAAGAAATATTCACCAATGATTACACCTCATATGGATAGTACACATTCCTACTCTCTAGATGTACAAAACCTATGCATAATATCCATTATATGTAGTCCAAGGTGTTATATGTTTAATAGGGTGCCACTATACCACCTCATGCTTTGGATCATCATGTTATTCTGCATACACATTTAGCACAACATATAATGATAACTCCTTTTCCATCCATATTTGGGGAACCCAAGCTTAATTTAAATGATGGTAAGTGTGACCTAAAGAATCATCTATAAGATTTTCATGAAACATTTTTATACTACATGTCCAATTATTATCTCCTCACTAAGTTTTTCCCTTGTAGTTTAAAGGAATATGCATTACAATGGTTCTATGATCTTCCTAATCAGTCTATTACAATATTCAATCTTTTGGCAGATATTTTTGTCACTAGTGGGTTAGTCTAAAGTAGTGGAATTAGTTATAGTATCTCTAAGAAGTTTCTCCTTAGTAGAGGAATTTTTAGGTTTGGTGATGAGATATTTTTGAGTGGTTTTATGAAGGTATAAAACCTTTATCGCATTCATATTTTGATATTAATGTAACATTGATCACATTTGGCATCAATAGTACAAATATTTTTATTGAAAAGTTGTGTATTGTTTTTTTTTTTAACTGAACGGGGTAAAAATTTATTCAAGAACAGCGGAAACCAGAGTCATTACACAGCCTTGTCCTGCTCAACCAAAAGGCTCAACTTCTGGGAAAAGGTCAAAGGCAGCAGATCATAATCAAAAATCTCCCAATGGGGCCCTTGCTCTGCGGCCCATTTGGCCAAATAGTCAGCGACCCCATTCCATTCACGAGGAATATGCCTGAAACTAACCGACACCATACTATTACTTACCTGAAGGACCTGCTGAGCAACCATCGCCAAGCGCCACTCAGCTCTATCAAAGTTACGATTATTAAGTAGATCAATAACAATCTGGGAGTCCGATTCATAGATAATATTCTGCCAACCCTATTGACAGCATTGTTGGATGGCCTGAAGGATGGCGAGCGCCTCCATGTAGTTATTGGAATGCCATCCCTTATAGATGGAAAAGAAAAAATAGAGATTTCCAAAACTGTCACGACCGATGCCTCCGATGCCAGCTTCTCCAGGATTCCCTCTCGAAGAGCCATCGGTATTAATTTTTAAAAATCCCGGTGAAGGGGGAATCCATCGACCCCTTCTATCCACCTGTCTGGGCACTCGCCGGTCTCCACTAGTGTTGCGAAGAGTAGAAGGGAAGGCAGAAAATTTCAAAGACTTACCAGCAACGTTGAAGAGGATGCTCTGTTCGTCGGTCGCCAGCCCATCCATGCTAATGGCCTTTGCAGCCAGCATCTCTTGGAGTGAACAGCAGACCTTCTCCCATAAAGCATTGCTTCACGGTGCTCAGTTCTAAAAAGCCTACTGTTCTGCTCAATCCAAACATTCCACAAAATGAATGCCGGTCCAGCATGCCACGCAGCCTGGAGACAAGGCACTTTGGAAGCTGGGGGACCCAGGCGAGACCAAAATTCATTTAAAGAGGAGGCGTGCCAGCAGGGCCTGTGCCACGCTTCCCACCACTTATGCCAAATACGCTTGGTATATGAACAGAGGAAAAAAAGGTGCACCCCTGTTTCAGCCTCCCTACAGCAGAGAACACACTTGGATGGTCCTTGATATCCACATTTGCACAAGTTGTCCCAAGTGAGGCACCAATTGTATACGAGCGTCCACAGGAAGAAGTTGCACTTGGGCCACATGAAGGAACTCCAAATTTGCTTCCCCCAGAGGAAATTAGTAGTCCCATAAACCTGTTTAATTAGGACCTGATAGCCCACTGAGACCGAATAGCAACCATTCAAACCACATCCCCAAGCAAGGACGTCCTGACCCTGAAGAGAGTTACAGTGTCTGGCAGCGAGTAATTGGGAAATTTTGAGCCTGTTCTCCCTAGAACCATCCGGTGGCCAATCTGAAGATTTTTTCCAATGAAAACCGATAATTGGCCCCAAGTTATATTCCTCCTTGTAGTGAGCAACATTGGTCCAGCCAGCAGCTTGAAAAACGTCACATAGAGACTGCAAGTGCGGGTGGGAAGACAATAACGGGGGCATACCATCCCACGAGTCCTCCAAGAAGAGAGCCTGTTCACCGGTCTTACAAATCCAAAACAGGCTACATTTAACCAACTGAGCCCCAACCTTAAGGGTGCGCCAAATCATGGAGCCACCACGTTCAAGGGGCAAACGAACAATGTCAGAGGGATCAGCCCCCAAAAAGTACTTACCAGCCAAGATTCGGGCCCATAATTGGGACTAGTTAGCACACCATCTCCAGTACAGTTTGGCCACCAAGGCATGGCTAGCCAGGATGGCCGATCATAGCCCAAGACCCCCCTCTTTCTTTGGCCTGCAAACAGTATCCCACTTGATCAGACTCCATTTGGTGCTTTGCAGGTTGCCACTCCAAAGAAATTGGCGAGAGAGGGAATCAAACTCTTTGAGAAAGTAAACCAGAGCAGCCTGGACCATACATCTATAAACAGGAAGAGCTTGTATCACTGATTGCAGCAGAGTGACTCTCCCAGCAGTAGAAACCCACCTGTGAGTCCAATGATGTACCTTTTGCCTCAGTCTATCCAAGACATCCTGCCAGAACAGACGTGGCTGCCTCCCAACCACAATAGGAATGCCCAAATAAACAACCGGAAGCTCTTGAATTTGAAATCTTAAAATAGCTGCTATTCTCCTCTGTATGGGTCCAGGCACGTTGAAGAAAAAAATAGAGGATTTGTGGTCATTAATTTTCTGCCCAGTTGCATCAAGATACAGATCCAGGGTATCACAGAAAGCAACCACCTCCCGAATACGGGCCTTTCCCGCCAAGATCGTGTCATCAAAAAACTGAAGATGGGAGGTGGTTAAACCATTTCCCCACTGCCAACCCTGCACAATATCCTGTGAGACCTGAGATTTTATGAGCCGGCCGAGGCCTTCAGCCAGAATAATGAATAAGTAAGGAGATAACGGATCTCCTTGGCGAAGGCCTCTCGCTGTCCCAAAAAGCTCAGTGGGCTGCCCATTGATGAGGACCAAATAAGAAGGCGTAGTAACACAACTGAGCACCCACTGGATCCATGCCAGACTGAATCCAAAATCCTGCATGATCTTATCCAAAAAACTCCAGCTAACCCTATCATAGGCCTTAGACAAATCCAATTTTATGAACATAGCCCGTTCTTGAGACATACTCATAGAATGAATGGCTTCAGAAGCAATAACCACCTCGTCAAGAATCTGCTTACCGGAAACAAATCCTCCCTGCTCCTCAGATACAATCAAAGAAAGGCATTTTTTTAATCTCTCCGCTAAGAGTTTTGTAATAATTTTGTAAATCACATTGCAAAGCGCTATAGGTCTAAAATGGTCCAGCTGGTCCGCCTGCTCTTTTTTCGGAATTAAAACCAGAAAGGTGGCGTTTAAGGCACGCAACATCTCCTTATTAGAATAGGATTCTTATATCACTTCAAAGAGATCTTGCTTGATGACATCCCAAAAATCTTGGTAAAAATCAACTGGAAAACCATCGGGTCCAGGAGCTTTACCTCTTTTCATGCTGAAGACCACTCCTTCAACTTCAGTCCTCTCAACAGGGTGCATAAGATATTCGTTCAACTCCGAGTTCACCAAAGAGGGGATGCAAGACAACACAGTATTTTCCTTTACCTCAGGTGAAAATGGCCCTTCCGTGAATAGGCTAGAGAAGTAACGAACCGCTGCTCGAGAAATGTCCTGCTGAGAATTGAGGCGCACCCCATTCGGGCCCTCCAGGTGGGAGATATAGCTCCTATTTCTCCTAGCCTGGACAGATTTATGGAAGAAGGTCGTGTTCCTGTCACCTTCCTGAAGCCAATCAATGCGAGCCTTCTGCTTCCAGAATATCTCTTCCCTGAGTTCCCACTCAGCCAGCTCTTTTACCGCATGAGACTCAGCCAAATGAAGATCAACAGAGAGGCCAAGGTCCCTGATCTGTCTGGTAATACTGTCTAAATGAAATTGAGCTTGCTTCCTCTTAGAATGGAGGTTCCTGAAGCTATTGATGTTCCAATACTTCAGCCTCCCTTTGATATACTGGAGTTTTTTAGCAAAAGAGAACATAGCTGTGCCATAGCCGGGTCCTCCCTGTCTCCACCAAGTCCTCATTAAATCCTGAAGTGCTGGTTCTCTGAGCCACATGAGCTGGAATTTAAAGGGAGGCTTCCTTGGTCTAGGAATGTGGCAAGTAGAAAGCTTGATTGGCCAATGGTCCGATCCCCCCCAGTCTAGAATTTCCGCAGCAAGAGAAGTGGCGCTAGACTGCCAGTAGCAGGATACCAAAAATCTATCAAGTCGCTCGGAGATGCCATCCTCTCCACTTCTCTTGTTGCTCTAGGTGAAAATGCCATTAAGAATTTTAATATCAACAAGGCATAGGAGGTCAATATTGTGCCTCAAGATCTCAGAAGAAGGTCCCAGTCGAGCAACACCTCCCCTCTTCTCTTCCATGCTGAGGATAGCATTGAAATCCCCAGTCATTATCCAAGGCAAATATGGATGGCAGCTTCTAATGTAACAAACATGTTCCCATAATTTCCGCTGCCCAGAGAGGTCAACAGGGGCATAAACATTAGTGACAGAATGATTTCGCCTGTCTCCTTATCCGCAGCAGTCATTGAAAGGGCAGAACTATTGGCCATCCAGCCAAGAGGCGTTATACGCTCTGGGTTTCAGTAGATAGCCAGCCCACCAGAGCTGCCCAATGCTCCAACACATTGGCTGTTCCTGTAGTACCAAAATTTTTGCATACAAGAAAACCACGAATCTACTGAAAATTTAGTCTCCTGAATACAAAGGATATCAGGGGAATTAGCACTAACCAATTTGCTCATAGCTTTTTGATGGGGAGAGCTATTAAGACCCCTTACATTCCAAGAAAGGACAATCATTGAGGAACAGGGGAGAAATGTTCGTCTAGGGGCTTAACATGCCCTACCTCTACTAGAAGATCCCCTATAATTTTAAGCTTCTCCTGGTCTTTCCTACTCCTAGCCCGAGAGGGATTGGATCCCGTAGCCTTTTTGAAGGGTCTATGCATAAGCCCAAGGTTTGAAGAGGAACTTTTGTCATTCCTGACTTCTTCCATCTCCTTTGCTAAGTCCGCCCAGCGCACCTCCTTTTCACCCGATTCCAGCATGTCAATATTGGGAATTCCCTGAGCATCACTATCCATCTCCTAGGACTGGCATGCCATCAGAGGCAGAGAGTCTCCAGCTGGGGCGAGCTGCTCCAAAGTCCCTTCGTCCTCCACCTGCTGCAAATCCAGGATGCCATCTTCAATATTCATGTTGTCCAGGACTTCAAAGCGATTAAAGTTAACCTCTAATTGTCTGTCAAAATCCTTCCTTGTCTGGACCACTTAAACCATTTGCTCCTTGCTCAAAACTTGGCTGGTAGATTGGATTTTTGCCTTTAACTGTGCTTGCTGAATGGTCCTGGGGCTTATCCTTGGGATACTGCTGTCTGGATCCGCCATTGCCATTGGGCATCCTCGTTCCGGCCCCCTCTCCCTGAAGAGCAGAGTCACGAACCACCTACGGACACTGCTTGTGAAGATGACCATACACATGGCAAATACGGCACCAGAACGAAATAGCTTCATAATCAATTTGCTGAATCCATGAGGAGCTACCCAGACAAATCTCGAGAGAATCTGGCAAGGGGTTGTTCAGATTAATTTCCACACATATACGGGCATACGATATAACCTTTCTGTCCAGTGTCTGGTGCGCTATTACCATTTGTGTTCCCAGCGTAGCCGCTAACTGGTGGAGAATGTCCTCACGCCAAAACTCCAAGGGCAGTCTCGGCAGACGAACCCAGACTGAAACACAAGTGGGTAGGTCCTCCATAGAATTAAAACTAGAATGCCAAGGTTTAAGGAATAGGCCAATTTGATCGTAGAAATATGGGCCTCCTTTGAATATCCTATTCCGGTCTACAACAGAGGAAAAATTAACCATGAAATAGCTGTTCCCTGCTAACAGGATGTCGAAATCCCCGTCAATCTGCCATGTCCGCCTGATCCAAGCTTCCAAGGCTGCTAACGAAGTACGAAGACCCAAAAATTTGCAAATTAGGGTATGGGTGGATAGATATTCAACCTCCTCCTTCACAACATCTGGGGATATTACCAGCACAGGTCTTTCTTGGCTTCTGGGAAGACATCCGTTGACCTTCTTGAGCTTAGAGGACTCAGACACAAAGATCCTGTCTGCCTCCTGCGTAACACTGCCAGTCAGAGGACACTCATCCCTTGGGGTGCCATTCTATTTGCCCAGATTCCGCAGGTCGCCCTGCATCTGCCCAACGCCCGCAGTCCTCATCCTTAAAATCATCCGAATGCTACTTTCATTTATATCATCCCAAAAGTTGTGTATTGTTGTCCGAATAATATTTTTGAGATTTTTTATTTCTATATCTATAAAAAGTTAATTTTTAATAATATTTAAGATATTAATTATGTTAAACCTTAATCATATAATTATCATCAAAATCCTCTCCTAACATAAGGAATCCACAAATTTTATAAGATATCAACATGTTTCATGAGAATGGCGAATGTCGATGTGAAACCAACAAAATTTGTTCAGATCATACCATAGAGTAATAGTAGTGGTATGAATGAAAGTTTTTGCTGGAGATAACAACTTATTAATTTATGGCACAATAAAGAGTGGTTTGGATGGAATTTGAGTATATAATTTGATGGATCTTATTTTTTTTTAGGAGATTTTCATTGAGAATTGGTAGTGCCTACTCCATTAGTTGAGGTTTTGAAAGATTCCCTTATGATAGTATGAGAAGGTTAAAATTGATTCATAATAAAATATTGTCTTGTTTATTTATCAAAGGTTTTTTATAAATTTTGGGGAGAATATATCCTAATCTTTTATTAAAGATAGGCTTTAAGAGAAACAATGAAAATCTTGAAAATATTATGATAATTCATGTTATGATCTACTTTATGTGCTAAAAATTTCCATAGTTTAATAAATGTGTGAGATGATTCATTATGAATTTTATTATCATTGATGAAATGACTAAGGCTATTTTCATGAAGATCATTATGTTGAAACTAATTGACTAAAGCATTGACTAAACCCTCTAGTTGTAAAAATAATGTCCAGGGATTTGATTATACCATTCTAAAACATCTCCAATGAAGTTTTCTAAAATAGGTTTAATAGTGGAAAAGGTATTAGTTTGGACCCATTCCTTATATACATTACCAAAAAACTTAAGGAAAATAGCAAGAAATTTATTCCCATTATATGTGATAGTTTGATAAATATTTCAAATGTCTATATACAAAATTAAGGGTAATAATAGTTCATTTTGGATATGTTGTAACATTTTATTATGCATAGGAAGTTGAGGGATTATATTCCCATTGGAATACCTAAGAGGATGAGGAGAAATATTATGAGTTTTATGAGACATGATAATTGGAGGTTGGCTAACCATTTTCAAGATGTTATTTTACGTTTAGAGTATCTGAGAATTATTAGTTGTGTATATGTCATTAATTTGTTGAAACATTTTTGTAAGTAGATGATTTATATTAATATGTGAATTTTTATTAGAATTATTATTGGGGGGATTATGATTGGGATAAATATTCTCAATAATGTGATGATAATTCCCAATGTTTTTATTGGGGGAGGGGGATTTCAAAGATTAGTATTGATTGCTCCAATAGTATAACAAGGAATTTTTAAAAATGTACCATTATGATGAAGTAAAGAGTTTCACCACTCCATATTAATTACAATTGAAATTGTATTATGTATAACAAGCTTCATGAACATTGCATGCAGGATGACTTTTAGTAATGTCATCAAATATAGGAATAACCCTATATCGAGGAAGAAGAGGAGGGATTCATTCCAAGATATAAAGAGGTAATCAAGTGGTATTTCAAATATTTTTTAATTCATTAGGTTCATCATAATCAAAATCTAAAAGAGTGACATGGAGGTCAAGATGCATCTTAACAAACTCAAGAAGAGGTGAACTATTGATATGAGCCATAGTGGGAATGGGATATTGAGATTTGGAATTTATAAGTTGGATGCTCCAAGGATTTACATCCAACTCATGATTATAACATTTATAATTATGGATAGATTCGATGCATTAGATAGTGGGAGATGTTATAACTGACATATGATGAGTCGATGGATGACCTAATATCATGTTGTAGTAAAGTGTAAGATCTAAAACCATAAGCTTGGTGTGAATTTTTTTGTTTCCAAATGTGAGGAGGAGACAAATATAACCAAAAAACTTTTAATTGGTTTTATAAAATCCATAAAAAGTGAGGTGAACTTGTTTAAGGCTATCTTTTAAATATACAATATTTTGGAGTAGCCAAAGGGAAGTAAAGTTAATGATCAAGATTTCATCTAATAATACTTTTATTATTAAGGTATTATTGATTAAAAAATTAATGATGATTTCTGGATCATCATCTCAAGAAATAATTTCACCATTAATCATATCTTCTTTGGGAAATTCTATGGAAGATTTTGTAGACAAAGAAGATGAAGAAAATTTTTCAATAACATGAACCTATATAGGTGGGGGGGATTTTTATATTGAATTAAGTATATTATAATCATTATATGGGGGATCTTATATGTCTTGAAATTATTACATAGGAAAAATGTAATCATAGGGAGAAGTTCTTACTAATTGCATGAGTGGGATTTTTCAAGGCATAGAATTAAGTTCATCTAAAAATTTCAAATGTGGTTTGGAGAAAGAATTGTAAATAGGCTTTGGTTGATTAGAAATAACATTCATATAAGGAATGGAATAAATATTTTAAGGCTTCAATTATGGATGGGACTCATCATTAGTGGGTTGGTTTACATAATTCTTAGAATTAGTTGTAGTGTCTATAAGAAGTTTCTCCTTAGTAGATGAATTTTTAGGTTTGGTGAATATATATTTATGAGATGGTTTATGAAGGTAATTTACCATTTTCAGATTCAAATTTTGAGAATTATTGTAATATTGGTCATAGTTTTCATCAATAATATAAATATTTTCATTAGAAAGTTTCGTATTGGTGTTTGAAGAAGAATTTTGATATTTTTGATTTGTAGATTTGGAAAAGGTTCATTTTTATAAGATTTAAGATATTCATTATGGATAAAATTAATCATAACATGATTATTAACCAAAAATTACAAAATAGCTCATAATATTTCATGATAATGGTCAATGTCAATGTGAAACTAACAAAAAATTTAGGATCACACCATGATGGAGGAGCAGTAGTTGTATGGATGAAATATTTTGATGGAGATAAATAAATTCCTCATTTATAAAAAAAAAATGGTGGGTGGTATGGATTTTGAGTATATGAGTTAATGGATCCTATCTTGGTTTGAGGAGATTTTAGTTGAGAGTTGGTAGTGGCTATTTCATTAGTTGAGGTTTGGAAAGTGTAATATATGAGATTATGATAAGGTTCAAATTGAATCATAAGTAAATATTGTCTTTTTTCTTGATCAAATGTCTCCCTTAAAATTTGGGGAGAAAATATCCTAATAGTATATTGAAGAGAGGATTTAAGAGTAATAATGAAAAGCTTGAAAATATTATCATCACACATGTTATGATCTACTTTATGTAATAAAGATTTACATCATTTAATAAAGGTGTGAGAAGATTTAATAGGAAGTTTCTTATCATTGGTAAAATGACTAAGGCTATTTTCAAGAATATTATTATGTTGAAATTCCTTGACTAAAGCATTGAGTAAATCCTATGGTTTTAAAATAGAATGCCAAGGGAGATGGTTATACCATTATAAAACATATCCCATGAAGTCCTTAACAATATTTTTAATAGTGGTAAAGGTACTATTTTGGACTCATTCCATATAAAGATTACCAAAAGACTTAAGGAAAATATAAAGATATTTAATCCCAACATATGTGATAGTTGGAGAAATATTTCAAATGTATATGCACATAATGAAGGGTGATAAAGGATTATTTTGGAGATTTTGTAACATATTATTATGCATAGAATTTTGAGGGATGATATTCCCACTAGGTTCTCTAAAAGGAGGAAGAATAAGATTTTGATTTTGTTGAGACATGATAACTATAGGTTGGCTAGCCATTTTCAAGATGTGATTTTGCATTTAGAATATTTGAGAATTATTAGTTGTTTGTATGTCATTCATTTGTTAAACCATTTGTGCAAGTATTTGAGTAGTATCAATAGGTGGGTTTTGATTAGAAGGATTAGGGGGGTTTGCATAATAGGGATAAGGAGTCCCAATATTGTGAGAATGATTCCCAATGTTATTCGTAGATCTATTCGTAAGATTAGTATTAATTGGTCTAATAGTCTAATAAGGAAGGTTAGATAAAGTACCATTATGATTAGTAATATAAATGGTATTAGCATCAATATTACTAAAGGTGATATAATTATCTAAATCATCATTTTGACTAATTTAAACCATGTTACATTTAGTAGATCTATATATCTATATGGGTGTTGAGAGTGTTTGTACCATGAAGTGATATGTTGTGGTGGACAAGGTAGGTAGGAAAGATAAGCCCATGTAAAACTTAAATGAGTTGAGATTATAAAATAAATACTAATAGGTGATTTCATGATGTTGACATGATGTGAAAAATCTAGATAAAAAGGACATCTTATATAAAATTATTGATATCAACTATGCTAATGTAGTTGGTAAAAAGTTAGCAAGAATAGAATAATATTGATTAGATTGATCTAGTATAGTCATAAAGGTGGTGTAAATGGATGTTGAGACAAACTAAGAGATCAAGTAGTTCAATGCCATCATAAAGGCAAATTTTATATATAAACTATATCAATTTATCCAATATATTCCCATGGGAATTTTTAAAAGTAAAATATAATGAAAGTGAACTGTATCGATCTATTCAATGTAATTACATAGGTGGGATACGATAAAGAAACACTATCAACCTAGTCATTATGGTTTGTTTTAAGGAGATTTCAAATTATAAGGAATGGAATGAGTCAATCTATTCAATGTAGTATATAGGATATAAATTTTATAAAATAGGTGATATGTGAACTATATCATGTTGTTCGATGCATGTACATAGGAAAATAAATAATATATAGGGTACTCGAATGTGTTAAGATATTTGATATAATCAAGAGTTTTTATCAAGTTGGTCGATTTAGTATAAAAAAAAGAGACTCTATAAATATAGAGTATTAAAAATAAGTAATTAAATCATCATAATTATATAGACACTAGTTGATGTATGTAATAAAAAATATAATAGTAAGAAAAAAATTAAAAACTAATTATTTTTTATAAATAATTTGATGAAAATAAGATAAAGAAAATGTATTTTATGACTTGAATAATTTATATGCTCTCCTAAATACTAGTTCATCCACTAGATAGTGTCATCCTAATGTTTTAGAGCACTGACTATGGAAGAAATACCATTCTTATAGCTCACTAAACTTGATATTGAGGTTAAGTTAAGAGTAATTTTTTGATTCTAAATGATAATAAATGTGCTATAAAATTATATGCATGGATGGATTCATAAAGTTCACTTAAAAAGGAATCCAATGCATTTCATATATACCATGAGGTATGTGGAAACTAAAGTCTATGTTTATCAATGTAAAATGGTTGTGTATTGAGGAAATCCCATCATGCCATGATGTCTATAAATAATAGATTAGGATTATAAATAGAAAATCACATATCCCTTCCTGGTAGTAGTGAAGTAGTTTGAAAACAACCTAAACATAATTTCTAGGTAAAACCAAATAAATAGAAAATAAATTTTGAAAATCAATATTAAAAACCAATTTATAGCATTTAGTGAATTAAAAATAAATAGGTAGTCAACTTGGAATGAAATGTGATAATATTTTAAAAATAAAGGTTAATTTCCTTGCTTATGCTTAAAAAATGAAACAAGCATAATTATATTGGCATTGGCCAACATAGTTATACACACAATACATAACTGTATCAAGTATATTGATATAGTCTATGTAAAGTAGAATTTTAGACAGAGAAAGATTACTAGATTGAGTAATGTGATTCATTTTATTGGAAATTATTGTAATTTTAGAAATAAGGTGAGCATGTCAACAAAGTTTATTATAAATAAATGAAATACATAACTCAATCAAATAATTTGATGAAATTTACTAAAAATAAGTTTTAGATAAAAATGATAATTTTATGCCTTGCATTATATATATTTCATACATGTCTTAACCACATACAATACTATGATGACATATTATCCACATGTTGAAATTATCTTACATGATTAAATTTTATACATAACATTCTAGAGTTAACTCTTTATTTTGAGATGAGTGACTCAATCCCTTACCTAAAAAGGGGGCATATTAGTGGGATTTTCATAGAGACTTAAGCATCCACTAGTATAAAATTTATATTATAGGATAAAAAAATATTGAAATTTTTCAAAGTGGTTCATATATTATATTAGAACATATATTTTTATATTTTAGACATATTTTTGGGGTATATTCCATGAATATGTACTCAATATACAAATACATGAGCATGTATTCAGATACAATTAAGTGTATATGCCATACATGTACAAATAGTATTAAGGAACACAATTTATATATTTTTTATATATTCAAATATTTAGATAAATTTGGAGGTATATATAATGCATGTGTACTCATTTTTTAGCATCATGACATAGAAGTTATTATATTCAACAAAAATATCATATAGATGCATAAAATTCTATATCATGTTGGGACTAATTATATTATATTGAAGGCATGCTAAAAAGTCATGTTCTCACTTTATATTTACCAATTAATATTTTATGGGGAAAGAACAATGTTCATGCATATACATACTCTTACATTTATTTATTTGTAAACATAGTCGATGGTACTTAAAATAGAAAAACATTTAATCTATGCGTCTATTTGTAAGGGTTGATTCAATTTTTTGAGGTAATGTGTTTGAGGTTAAATAACACTCAAAAAATTTTAATTATTCATATTGATCCCAATATATGTCTCCCACATTCCATCTTGGGGTTACAATATCAGTGTAAGATTAGTTACATGATTTAGTATGGTTAAGGTTAATAATATTCAGTGACCTTGAAACTATTCCTTATTTATGAGGGTTTGGGCCATTTTTATTCCATACCCATGACCTTACCTTAGTTACAATTTTTTTGGGAATATTGACCCTAATTTTCTAAGTGATTCAATAAGGAAGCATAGTTATCTAATTATTCAACAAGGAAGAATAATCTCCAAAAAGTTACATTGAAACATGGTTTACTTAGTTACATTTGTACTTATTGATCTTAATTTTTAAATTTAAACTATATATTGTATTTTATATTTATTTCCATGTAAATTGGCTATTAAATATTCAATTTAGGTTTTATTTGATCAAATTTCACATTTGGTACATCGTTTTATCCTTTTAATCTATTATTTTCATTACATTTCAATAATATAATAAAAGGTGGCATTTTTATATATATATATATATATATATATGTCAAGGGTGGCTATAGAATCTATAATATAATATAAAGTGGAATTTATATATATATATAATATATGTCGAGGGTGGCCATAGAATCTAATATAGAGTCAGATATCTCTATATAGGGGCACCCCTATCTATATAGATTAGATGGCGCCCCTATATATAGATATCTATTGGGAGGGGGGAAGGCTAGCTATATAGATATATAGAGTTGGGGTGAGCGATAGTGAACCTGAATCTATCTAGGGGGACCCACGGGAGAGGGTTCCTATCCCCTAGACAGTGGTGGGCTAGGGGCAAGCATTTCTATGCTTGCTCTCTCCTGCCCCCATATATATTGATGGAGTAGTGAATAATAGACATCTACATATCTGGATATCCTATCTAGGGGCAGATATAAGGCACTCGACCCCCCTATATATAGATATATGGCTTTAGGTAGGTCAAGGAACGATGCCCTATCTATCTATGGGGCATTTATGCTCCCCCATCTATATCTATATCTATATCACTATCTATATCACTATCTATATCTATATATAGGCGCCTGCCCACCCCCCTCTTTCTCTATATGGGATATAGGATAGAGGGCCCATCTCCATCTATATAGAAGGGGGAAGGGGGAGGGTTGGGGTTGAGGCCATATATGGATAGGGCCCCGACGAGACGGCCCCAGATAGATATATAGGCTCCACTATATAGCTTCTATATTCTATATATATATGTGTGTGTGTGTGTGTATATATATATATATATATATATATATATATATATATATATATATAGGGCCCCCTCAAGATAGAGTTTCTTTGGCCCTCTCTATACTATCTATATGGGGAGTTAGATAGAGTTTAGTTTAGTTTAGTTTAGTTTATATAGAGGGGGGAGGGGGGAGGGCCACCCTATAGAGTTTAATGGGCTCCCCATATATATATATATATATAGACACACACACACACACACACACATATAGAGAGAGAGAGGGGGGGCCAAAAAAACCCTATCTTGGGGCCCTCCCCCCTCTATATATATGGGGAGTTAGATAGTGTTTATATAGAAGGGGGGCTCTAGATATAACTAGAACTATATATATCCCTATCTAAACATTGGCAAAGGGGGGCAACAGAGCATAACTAAACTATAGAGAGTTCTGTGGGAGCCCACCAACTAGGATGCCACTCGGCCAATAGGACTCTCTAGAGTTCCCTTATATAGAGAGTGCTCAGGAGGCTGAGCCATATAGAGTCTAAATAGGTAGGCCCTCACACCGCTAAGCCGAGCCCCACCCATATATAGATTAGATAAGCCCATGATTTCTACCTATATACCCCATATATATAGAGGGGGTCCCCTATCCATCTATATACCCCTATTTATCTATCTATCTATCTATCTATCTATCTATCTATCTATATATTTATCTATCTATCTATCTATCTAACTATATACATACTATGCAAGATAGATATAAATAGGGGTATATAGATGGATAGGGGCCCCCTCTATATATGGGATAGATAGGGGAGCCTATATAACTATCTAGGAGTTGTTCACTAACACCCCCCTCCCCCTCTAAAACTATGTCTATGGGATATGGGATAGATAGGTGTATATAGATGGATAGGGGCCCCCTCTCTATATATAGATGGGATCTATAGGGAGCCCTCTACATAGACTGGGAGTGCCAAGATAATTCCCATCTATATATAGAGGGGCTATGCTCCGTAATTAAGATAGGGGTATATAGATGGATATGGGCCCCCTCTCTTTATATATAGATGGGATATATCAAGGCACTATCTATATAGATATGGGAAATATATCTAATCTATCCTATCTGGGAGTGTAATTCTCTATATCCAGATGGATGCCTATATCCCATAGACATTGTTATAGAGGGGGAGGGGGAGGGGGTGAGATGAGACCATATAGAGTTATTAATTAGATAGGCCCTCCCAGATAGATAAAGGGGGGGATAGATAGATAGATATGGGAATCCCCCCTCTATCTATCTAGGAGTGCCCCTATCTATCTAACTATATACATATTATGCCCCCTCCCCCTCAAACTAGATGGGATATGGGTTAAATAGGGGTCTATAGATGGATAAGGGCCCCCTCTAGATATATATAGATATGGGATATATCAAGGCCCTATCTATATAGATATGGGTAGCCCATATATCTAATCTGGGTTCACGAGACCCTTCCCCCTCCCCCTATATATATATGGGATATGGGTTAGATACGCCCTCACCAGATGGGTATAGAGAATTGAGTGCCCCTATCTAATATGGGGGCCCTCGTGCTGACCAAACACTCTCAGGGAGGCCCCTTATCTCTACTCACTCAATCTATATATGGGGTGGGGGTGCCCCTATATATCTAAATAGATAGTCCCCCCCCACAGTATAGAGTTTCATTGGCACAAGCCCTATATATCTATCTAGGTTAGATCTATTTAAGGGGGGCCTCCCTATATATCTTATCACTATATCTATAGATATGGGATATGGTGGCACCCCCACCCCATATATAGATTCTAATCTATATGGGTGGGGGGTGGATCTATCTACAGGGGATATCTAAATGAAACTCTATATTGCCCTCACACTGAAAATATAGAGTTGGCTTCAATCAATCTATAGGGGGTTGATATAAATGACTCTAGGAGGCTGAGGGCTTTGCCCCCTATATATAGATAAGATATGGCTGACAACCCCCCTCTATATAGATATGGGTATTCGCTACGAGATCTATATATATATATATATATATATATATATATATATATATATATATATATATATATATATATATATATATATATATATATATATATATATATATATATATGGGAGTCTATCATATTTGCTACTCCATCTATATATATGTCTCGATAAACCCTATAGAGAGAGGGGGGGCTATTCTCAAGATAAGGTAGATATAGGGAGGCCACCCCCAACTGTATATAGTTGGCAACCCTAACTGTATATCATTTTTTTGGCAACCCCCAACCATATAAAGTTAAGTGCTTATATATATATATATATATATATATATATATATATATATATATATATATATATATATATATATATATGGGAAGTTCAATGGGCTCTATCTATTGGGGGCCTTCCCTTAAATTTATAGGGCATAAGCCCCCCTCTCTAATCCCCACCCAACTTATATGGCCTGGGGGGGACCATTAAACTCAACTCTATATGGCCCCAACTCTATATGGCCCCATTAAACTCAACTCAACTCAACTCAACTCAACTCATACGATATGGCCTTGGGGGCCCATTAAAATCAAATCTATATGGCTATATATGGAGTGCCACCATATCCCATATCTATAGACATAGTGATAAAATATATAGGGAGGCCAAAGAAAATCTATCTTGTGCCAAAAGAATATATACCGTGGGGGTGGGGGTGAGCATAGTGAATACCCCTCTATATCAATATAGACTGTGCCCTCTATCTCTATCTATCATAGTGAACCTGAGCCAATTAAACTCTATGGTGGCCTCTCCCAAATCTCTATTCTTTCACCCCTCCTCTCCCTCTCCCTCTCCCTCTCCCTCTCCCTCTATATAGTAGCTATTTTTAGGGGCTCAAGGAGGTCGAGGGGAAGGCCCCCTCTCTATCTATCTATATATGGGGTCGAGGAGGCCGAGGACCCCCCTAGATATATGGGTTTAGGACCTCGATTGGGGCATTTCTATTCTATTATATTCTATACTATAAGAACCTATCATTTCTATATAACTCATAACCAGGACAGTGGTGTTCATCAGAGAAGCTCAAATTCCATCTCTTCTTTCATCACTCTATGATTGATTCCTCTCCCTACCCCTATAGATAGAGATAGATGGGGCATTAACCCATTCCATTATATCTATTCATATGAGGACCTCCTTCCCTTTTTCCCACTCTCCATTCACATGGTTCCCAAAGAAAAAGGGTAGGCAGTAGGTACCACGAGCCCTCTATCCCACACATCTAGAAGTGAGAAGTGTAGTTCACCAGTTCCACTAAATGCTCCTATCTCTTGGCAAAGACTGTGTGAGTGTGTGGTTATGCCTGTCAATGCTAATAAAAAATATGAGCACATGAATGAGATCCCTACCATATTGATAGTGATAGGTATAGGTAGGTCGAGCACCCCATAGTGAGAGAATATATAGGGACCTCTCTGGAAGAAATGTATATAGATATACATCATGTGAATCCCTCCCATCTACCCTCTACCCTCTATGGTGCACTCACTTTGGATATTTGACACATAGGGAAAGATGTATTCTAATCATTCCACATCTCACATTCATGCCGTTCCACTACCACTCAAGGAGTTACCATCTCTCTATGACATGTTGTTGTCATTGCCATCTTCTATGTGTCACTTAGTCATCTCTACCTCACTATCTCTACAGCCAAAATAAATGGAATTCATTCAGTGACTCCATGATCACCCTTTAAAAGATAAGAATGGGGTAGAGCCTAAAGATACATTTTGTACTCCATCAATTTCTCTGTGCCTTTATGGAGTGATCCAATATACAATTCCACATGTTCCACCACTTCTCCATCCATTTTTGATATTGATCATGGAACACCATGAGCAGCAGGATGTTGAGGTCTAGAATTCAAAGTGGAATTTCTTATTTGCTTATTCCTAGTCATCATGAGAGAGAGATCAATGAAATGAATCTAAAATAAAATGGATTATTCCCTTTGCAATACCGATATGGGCTAGAGATCCCTATGCCCTACCCTATTGAAAAAGTCTAGTGTCTAGTCCCTTCCCTATTGAAAGGTAGAGGTTGAAAAGGTCTATTCCCTTCCCTTCCCTATTGAAAGGTAGAGGAGAGGTCTATTCCCTATTGAAAAATGAAAGGTAAAGATCCTCTCTCTCAAGCACATACCTCTCCCTTTCAATAGGGTAGGGCATGAGAGTGACCTCAACATGGCAGAGAGGCCATATCCATATTGATATATAGAGAGGGAGAAGCCACCCTACCTATATATCTATCCTAGACCCCCCATCCAATCCCCATCCCCATCCCCATCTATCTAGAGGGGATTGGGGTCGATCACGATGACTATCTAGAATACTCTACTGGACTCCAATTAGGGGTAGGGGCCCAGTCCATTCATGCCCCTCCTCCCCCTCCTTGGGCCCATCTATCTAGAGGGGATTGGGGTCGATCACGATGACTATCTAGACTACTAGACTCTAATCAGGGCTCTAATTAGATTGGGGGCCCAGTCCATTCATGCCCAGATGAGATGGCCCAGATGGTAGATGATAGTTGACTCAGAAGTTGGTTGAGTGGGTTAGGTCCCCTCAGTGGCATGTGAAGGCAGGTGGCTCGACCTCCCCATCTGTGAGATAGAATAGGGTTATCTCCCCCATATAGAACTATAGGGCATCCCTCAACCTCCTATGTGCCCCCCTTAGGCCCTAACTCAAATGAGAAGGCCCTCACTCACCCTATCTATATAGATACAAACTCAAGATATATAGATAGGGGATTGGGAGACATTCTATCAAGATGTGAGCATAGCCCCCCAATAGATAAATCCCATTAAACTCTATATGGTGGGACCCCCCCTCTTGACCCCATATAGAGAAGGGGGGTCGAGATGGGGGGTCTATCGAGACATATATCTAGATGGAGTAGCGAATACTGGGGCATAAGAGTCTAGTCTAGTCTAATCTAGTCTAGTCTAGTCTAGTCTAGTCTAGTCTAGTCCAGTCTATAAGAATCTAGTCTAGTCTAGTCTATAAGAGTCTAGTCTAGTCTAGTCTAGTCTATAAGAGTCTAGTCTAGTCTAGTCTATATAGTCTTTGGGCCCGTTCTTACCTCTATAGATGAGATATGCATCTACCCCTAGATGGAGTTGGGGCCCTAGACTCTATATCTATCTAGGGATTGGGCCAACCCTGCCCACTACCCCTACCTACTCTCTTAGGGGGCATCTACTCATATCATATCATGTATCTAATCTATATCCAGTCGATGCTACTCTATAGTCTTCAGTCTTTAGTCCCTAATTGACACCACTCTTATCACAAAAAAGAGCCTATAAATAGATAGATCAGAGTGCATGTACTCATCCCCATCCCCCATCCATATAGATCTAGATTTGGTTGGGAGCATTTCTCATCTAGTCAACACTCTATAGAATATCTTATCTAGATGCCCTACTATTTAGAGATTAGAGTAAAGGCACCCCCCAATAGAGAGAGCCCCTTTATATTTAAACAAACTCAACTTAACTTTATATGGTTGGCCAAAGATAGAGTTAATCAATCTACATAGAGGGCCAAAAAAACTCTATCTTGAGGGGGGGCAACCATATTAATTTGAGTTAGTTTAAATATAGAGGGGCTCTCTCTATTGGGGGTGGCCTCTCTATAGATCTTATCTTTTAGGTAGGGCCACATTCGTTAGTCCCCATTAATATATAAGGGTCGAGTGAGCTACTCATCAACAATGAGAATATATAGGGCATTTCGTTAGAGAATGAAAATCTATCAGGCATTTTGTTAGAGATATAGTGATGGCCCCACTATATATATCTCTCTTGAGTAGAGCATATAGATCAGATAGTCTAGATAGTATGGATCGAGCAGAGCATATAGATAGTATAGATCGAGCAGAGCATATAGCCTATAGAGAGACCCTATCCCCTATCTATCTATAGGTTGGGGGGCCAGCCGATGTGAGTCTCTCCCCATATATAGATAGGCCTTGACCTCCTCGATCTATCGATCGAGTCCCTCTCCCCCAGCTATATCTAGTGTCAGGAGAGACTATATATCTAGGGGGCCCTCATGTATCTATAGGCAATAGGTTTGTGAGATCCCTATATATATAGAGTTACCTATGACATCTGGTAGAATAATAGGTGAGCTTTATATAGATTCTAGATTCTAGATTCTAGATTAGTTGCCCGTGAGCTATCTACATTTATAGGTAGTGCCTGTGTATCTATAGGAATTAATATAGATGGGGCTCATGAGCTATATCTATCTAGGGGTCAAGGAGGCTAAGGGCCCAATGGGAGAGGTCAGGTCGAGGTCCAGTTGAGGTCCCTATCTGTCTATATGGCATCCATCATTTATGCACCCATATAGATAGAGGGGGTCGAGCACCTACTCTATAGAGTAGAGCTCCCCCAACTCTATTTAGGGCCTCAACCCCATATCTTATCTCTTATGGGAGTTAGTTTAATAGAGAGGGGAGAGGGGAGGGGCTCGATATAGATATTATCTATGGGGTGAGGGGCACAGTATATATTAACTATGGATTTCTATGGGGACTCCCCACCCCCCATAGTATATAGTTTCATTGGCACGGTATCTATTTTCTTGGCACCCCATAGATAGATTTAGATTTAGCCATATATATAGATATGGGATTTAGATTTAGATTTAAATTTAAATGAGAGAGGGGGGGCCTATAGATATATAGGCTATCAAGCTATGCTCTAGACTATACCTATATAGTGGGGCCCCTATCTATCTATCTATATGGGATATATAGGCTGTTGATTCACCCCTATATATATCTATCTATATATTATTTGGCTAGTACCTTACAACCCAACCCATACCAACTTCAATTATTCACCCAACCTTCTTGTATATAGTGGGGTTCATCTACCATATAGAATCCCCTATGCCCATGGTATATAGTCAACCCTATCTATCTTATCTCTATGCTCTATACAGTGGGATTCATCCCCAACTCTATCTAGGCACCCCTAGATCAGATCTCTATATGGTCGATGGGGACATCTAGATAAATAGGGCCCTATCTATTCTCGACACTTGACCTAGCCTAAATACTCTCTCTAGGGTGAATCAACTATCTAGATAGGGGGCTTTTGGGGCCATATCTATCTAGAATTCCATATAGATATAGACAGGGGGTGGGGATTAGATAGATATATAGGCTATCGATTCACCCCCTATATAGATATTAGTTAGCCAGTGATTCACCCAACCTTCTCATATACAGTGTGGCCCCTTATCTATCTATATGCGATATATAGGCTGTCAATTCACCCATTGGCTACTCTACTCTACTCTACTCTACTCTAATCTACTCTACTCACTAGAATGGACTATCTCTATTTCTCCCCCCAGTGATTCACCCATTTAGATCTAGATAGGGTGATGTATGTAATATGATCTATATTGGGGTCAGTGATACACCCTTTTCTTAGTTGGGTTCCTTGTCTATCTATGTCACCTATATATCTATCTGGGGTGAGGGGCTGACATATAGACTAGACTCTCCTCTATATATAACTAGGGTAGGGTAGGGGTTCAATCTTAGATGAAGAGGGTAATCCCAAATAGATATATAGGCATATCATCTTCATCCCAGATAAATAGATAGGCAAATGGGGAGTACACCCTATCTATCTGGCAACCTCGACGAGGGATATATAGACTAGACTAGACTAGACTAGACTAGACTAAACTCTTATAGACTAGACTAGACTCTTATAGACTAGACTAGACTAGACTAGACTAGACTCTTATAGACTAGACTAGACTCTATATATGGAGAGTTAGATAGAGTTTAATTCTAGTTATAGTTCTAGTTATAATAGAGGGCCTTATCTCTATATATGGGAACTAGACCCTATATAGAGAGAGGGGGGAGGGCCCCTCTAACTTGAGACATATATATAAAGAGGGGGGCCACCCTATAGATTGAATGGGCTAGACCCTATAGAGAGGGGGGAGGAGTGAGTGATAGATATCCATAGATCATGGAGTGGGAGATGGGAAATCGATGGGTGGAGTGACTGATGAGAGAGATAAAAGAGAGAAGTGGTGAGAGAGATAGTTAAGATCCGCAGATCATCAAGCCTATAGAGATATATGGCATCTCATCAATCAACCAACCACCCCCCAGTGGTGGTCTAGAGGGGGCATCTCTTAACTGGTGATGGCACAAAGAGCTTAGTAGTTATTTATAGGGGCTTAGGGAGGCTAAGGGAGAGGGAACCCTATATATAAAATAGATATGGCTGACGGGACTATCTAGATCTAGGCTCGATATCTATACCTAGGCTCAGGAGGGGAGGATCTATATATAGCTAGGGTGATAAAGAACTATCTCCCCCCATATATATATTCTCTATAGATAGGGGCCCGATGGCCTCCACTATAGAGAAAGGCTATCTATATAGAGGTGGGCCCTCCTCTCTAACTATGTCTATGGGCCCATCCCCATCCCCATCCCCATCCCCAACCCCATCTATATAGATCTAGATCTGGATCTAGAGGGGAGAGCATTGACTTGATTCATAAATTTCTTATCAATTGAGTGCCCCCATACATAGAGATAGGGGGCCCTCACACTGACTTCACTTCTATATGGGCCGAGGAGGGGGAGGGGACTATCTTCAGGTATCTAGTCATAGTCCTAGTTCTAGTTGACCCTATCTAAACTGTGGGGCACTCCCCCACCCCACTATATCTAGGGGAGGCTTGGCTACGAGGATCCCCTATATATTATATGGCATGAGTAGTATGTATATAGCTAGATAGATAGGGGCACTCAATTGATTTTTTATTATATACCTATCGAGGGCCCCTAGATAGAGTCAGGGCACTCGACTGATGCCCTTTATCCCCCATATACATATATAGAGAGGGGGGGTCGAGGGATAACTGGAACTTAACTCATCGTATGTATATAGTTAGATAGATAGGGGCACTCTCAGATGGATATGATATATAGGCCATAGAGATGAGTGCTATATACAACACAATGCTACTATACCCTATTTACCCCTACCCTAAAGGTTGGGGTGCCTAGCCTAGATCTTTGATCTATATGGCAAGGCTATCAATCTATCTATCTAGGGGGGAGATGGATCAATTGACACTTCGATTCAATTGGTGTGGGGGCCCTTGATTTAAAATTGACTTCGATTCAATTCAACCCATGTTCTCAGTTTGTAGACTACCATATAGAATATAGGGCTCAGTGGTGAGACCAATGTTCTTGTTCTCAGTGACCGGTGTTCGATGTTTGGTGCTGGGTTAGTTTACATATCTATTTAGGGCATAGATAGGGGTGGGGCAGTAGATACCGACTGATGGATGCCTAATATATGTGGGTGTGGGGTGGATAGATATATAGGGGGTGCTCAACTCCCCCTATCTATATATATGGCTCATGACTTAGAACCGAAGGGAGACCCGCCCTATCTATCAACTCTGTATATGGCTCATGAGACTCTCTATATAGCTCCACTTGGAACATGCCCCATATAATCTCTAGTTTTCTTAGGAGGCCAAGGTGTATAATATAGAGAGGTGCTGGTTAGCGGATTGAGAATAGAAATCAATTGAGTTCCCCCACCCCATATAGAGTAGAGATAGGGCCTTTGACCTCTAGATATAGCCAGCCCTATATATCTCTATGGGAGGGGGGCACCCTTTGTTTAGATAGGGGATCTATAGGGTGCAATCCTATCCATTCCATAGACCCCCTAGACTGTATATGGGTCAAGGGTGGACTCTAGAGAGCCATATATATAGATAGGGCCGTTGGCCTATTCTCTATAGGGGTAGACTAGACTATAGAGGAGAGAGGAGAGCCATATATATAGATAGGGTTGTTTCCCCCCTCTCCCTTTATTTATATAGGGATAGGCCAAAAAAACCCTATCTTGGGATATGGATAGTGATAGGGATATATAGGGGTGGAAGTCATATATATAGGGCTCTCTTGTTGCCATATAGTGTTCTTCATTCGTAGAGTGAGGAGGCTAAGCCAACTATATCTAGGGGTGAACCCTTTACTAGATAGGTATATAGGGCTCTAGTTCCACCTCTCAAACATACATACATACATACATACATACAACCTCTATCTATGTCTATTATATACGTGACATGAGTGATTACCTATATATATATATATAGGGGCCCAAAATAGATAGGATGTTTGTATCAAGCATATGACCTATTATGACATGAGTGATTCTCACATCAAGGAGAAAGATAGATAGGGGGTCTCCATATCTCCATATCTAATTCATATAATAATCTATCTATAGGGGGAGGGAGCATCAACATATCTTCCACACATAAGAGACTCCAAACTTGAGGCCCCTATACTATGTATATAAGGGTCAACCGCTGGGAGAGGGCCCCCTCAGTCTATACCCATAACTACCCTATAGAATCTTCTAATACACTCCCCAGTCCTTACCCCAATCCCCATCTCTATATACAAATATATGGCCCCCCTCTATTCTATATGGGATAGGGGGCACCCTGAACATTCAAATATGGTGCCCCTCTATAGTTCAAGGGTGAGGACCCCCCTCTCTGAACTATGGGGAGATGGGGTACTCCCAGATAGATAGTTTAGGGTCAATCGAGGGGAGGCCCATAGACCATAGAGAGATCTAGAGGGGAGGGGAGGCATCCTCTCATGTTGTTTGATCCCTAGATTGGAGGCCCTCTCACCCTCTATGTAGATAACTAAACTAACTCTAGACAAGCTTTTGTTTGGCCGGATGAACTCTATATATGGCTCCTTTCACAATTGGGATTAAGACTACCAATTATTAGCTAGCCACCCTCGACCGACTATAGACTATAGACTATATATATAGAGGGGGAGGGGGAGGGGGAGTTTCATTCGTCAAGACCCCCCACTCTATATATGGGATTGTTAGACTGGGGCATCATGAGGTGACTTGAGTCGGTAGTTGGGGGAGGCCACCCTTCTCTATATAGGGGGAATAGATAGTTCAGGGGATAGGGGAGGCCCAAAGATCTGGCAGAGAGGGGGGGGTAGGGGAGTGCTTAGGCCCATATCTTAAACTAGATAGAGTCCCATCAACCATATAACTTAGCTATGTAGAGTAGGATAAAAAGCCATATAGTTCAGGGGGTTAGACTGGGCAACTAAACCAGGTGATATTACCACCAGTAGTCATCTCCAACCAAATTGGCTTGAGATGCAATGAAATTTATGCTATCAGAGACTCTCTAATATATACGCTAAGTATAGGTCGAGCCCTCCAGATCATAGCCATATCTAGATAGCCTACAGTCTCTCATCAGATCTCATTGAACACTTCACGATGCTTACAATCCATACCCCCTCTCTATAGATTATCTATGGGGGGCCCTCTATTCAATCTGGTTCATGGTTCCCTATCTGAACTATGGTGATTGAAAACCTATCAATCACTAAAGTCCCTATCTATATAGGGGGGTCGATCTATATAGGGTGACTCGACCGATAGGGACTGATAGGGCTTGATCCCCATGCTTGAGATCTATCTAGCAGCCCCCCAATATAAAGAGCCCCTCTCCCCTCTCTCTATATAGGAAACTAACTCAACTCCCATATATATATAAAGGGAAATCAACTTCTATGGCATGGCCTGGGGCCCCCATTAAACTCAACTCTATATGGCTAAATCTCTCTATGGGGGGTGGGGGTATACTGTGCCAAAAAAATCTATAACGCGCCAATGAAACTATATATTGTGCCACCATATACATATTTAATAGCCATATAGAGAATTCTTATATGGGGTATTCACAATGGTGAATACCCCTTTATATCTAAACTCTAAACTAATAGAATAATCTATATATGGGGTGCCATTAAAATATAGACTGTGGGGCTATCTATATGGGAATAGTCAGTCGAGTTGAGAAGCTATACATGACCAACTCAACTATTTCCAGATAGCTAGATAGATATATAGGGGCTATGAGAAAAGCTAAGATAAGATAAGATAAGATATATATATATATATATATATATATATATATACATATATATATATATATACATATATATATATATATACATATATATATATATATACACACATATATATATATACACACATATATATATATATATATATATACATATATATATATATATATATATATACATATATATATATACATACATATATATATATATATATACATATATATATATACATATACATATACATATATATATATACATATATATATATATATATATATATATATATGGGGATGGGGCATATAAAATAGAGGAGGTCACCTTATCTATATCTATATGGTCTGGAAATCATCTATATATGGTGTGAGCATAGAAAATACCCCCCTTCCCCCCTCTATATATATAGAGTCTAGCCCATTCAATCCACTTCACTTTATATGGTTGCCAAAAAAACTATATACAGTTGGGGTTGCCAAAAAAACTATAAACAGGTCCCAAAAAAATGATAGACAATTGGCCCCTCTCTCTATATAGATTAGAATTTTTTTGGCCCTCCCCCTCTATATAAACTAGACTAAACTCTAAACTAATAGAATATATATCTATGGGGTGCCAACTAAAATATGACTAGACTATTTGCTACTCCATCTATATAGTGGGCCTTGGATAACCCTATATATCTAAACTGAGATATAAGATATATAGATGGGGGCACCCCTATCTATCTATCTATCTATATGGGATATATTCTTCGCCCATAGTGGGATATATAGATGGGGCACTATCATTATTACTAGATAAATAGGGCATATATATATATAATAGAATAGAATAGAATAGGTTAGAATAGAATAGAATAGAATAAGGGAAGGTTATGAGGATGGCATTGGATTGAGGCATGAGAGTGGCTCTTGCACCCCATGAATGCCCCTATGGAGAAATGGGAAATGCTCTGGGATATGATTGCGGGAATAGGAAAGATTCTACACCCCTCCCCTAACTACTAACTAACTAACTAACTAACTTACTATAACTGACTAACTAACTCTAACTAACTGGACTAACTAGATATGACTCTTTGGGGAATTCAAACTATAAGCCTCTCATTAAACATTTACATTTAACCTACATGAATTTCACACACACACACACACACACAAGCCTCTCATTAAACATTTCTCAAATCCACATGCCTTTTATGGGTCTAACCTTCCAAATTTTCTATCAACCACCTATAGGCATTCCCACAGTCTATGTCAAACTAGTTATTTATTTTAGACATCTATATATCATCAAATTAGTGTTCTTAGCTCTTAGAAAGTAACACCAAAATCAAAACATAATGTCTAATAATACCACTTGAGTCAAATGTTTTTTTCTCGTGCCAATAAATAATCACATTTAAAATCTAAATCATTCCTATGAGTCAACTCATCTATCTAACATGTTGATGGTGTGAGAAACTAACCAAATATTCTCATTTAAATAAAAAATAGGTGTAAGAATATTAATATATCTATAAATCATCCATAAATCATACTTAACACTTGTACATTCAAATACACGTCCCTATTCTTCCTAATTTACCAATCAGTCATAAGGAGTAGGTCTTATCCAAGTTTCAAGCACCTCAAGAGCCAAGCCAAAGTTTATAATTCATAAGTATCAAAAAAATATTATAGTTTGCATACATTAAATGATAACTATTTCACACATTCACCTAAAAGAACTAAATTAAGTTTGATTTCTCCCTTTGGAGTATTAGATATGGAGGAAATGCTCAACCATTCAATAAGGTATTGTTGGGGTTAGCTCAACCCACATTTATTCTCATTTTATAGGCCTCATTATAACATTTTTAAGTAAAGGATATATATTTATATGAGTCAAACACATAATTAGACCTTAATATCACACACATAAATTAAATATAAATAGGTGCACTAATTATATCAAAATAAAGAGATAATTTATATAGACATAAAATCATCATACTTGGAATATAATGACTAAGATGCCAACCATAGTCTAATATTATTATTGAAACACATACAAATAGATAGATCTTGATCAAAGGGGCTCATAGTCCAAAATTATGAATTTCCTATGGCCTAACTATAATTTAAGTCCTTCATGAACCAATTAACTACTAAGTTTATTATCCTCTTTAGTACTTTCCATATTTAAAAAATGTATTTATTAAATTCGCTTCAGTCCTTCACATTTATGTTTATGATTATTTTTTTATTATATATAATTTGAAATACACAAATTTTTTTTATCATATAGGGTTAGTATTAATTGAAAAAAGGTTAAATAAAAAAATTAAAATGAATTAAAAAAATGGTGAGATAAGTTTCATAATGGATTCACTAGAATGTATGATGGGAAAATATGGTCATTAGTATAAATATACTCTAATATAGGAAAAAGGATAAGAACATACTAGATCAAACATACACACAATTAACCATGTTGAAAATTTAAGTGGAAGATAAAAGAAAGAGCTATTTGTAAAAGGGGAATCAAGAATATAATTGGAAACTTATACACAAAAATAAAAAACAAAGACAACTTAGTCCTAAGATGTAAATGAAGTAAAATAAAGATAGATAAATGCTACTAGGTGGTAGCCAAGAGATATATAAAATAAGGTTTGTCTCCAATAAGTATATAACTAAGGATAAACTAACTTGAAAAGATAACAATATAGTACTATAGATACTTATCTTAGGATGACTTGGTGGCACATCAATCTACCCCTTGGCTCAAGTGGCACTTTATTAGAGATATTATAGGAGAGGACTCAAATGGAAAGGATGAAAACATGATTATAATTAATTAGGAACTCTAAAGACTCTATTGTATTTCTTTGGTTTAGTTTCCTTATATTGAACTTTAAAGACCTTGAGAAAGAGTAGACCTCCACAAGATTAAGCTCTTATATTCCAATTCATCTTCTTCTACTAGAAACATTTTTACATGCACAATAAAATAAAAATGGTGTGTGTTTATTTAAAAAATAATAGTTTGGATGCCTATATGTATGCATATAACTCATAAAAGTGAAATATAAAATATGCCAATAGACTCAGTCTAAACTAATATAATACACATTTATAGAAAGAAAATAGTACTACATTGACCATGTGGATATAGTATAGAGAAGAAAATAAGTATATCAAGTGGGAATGATATAGTTAGAAATGGACATAGGAAGGAAAAATAAATACATTGACCAAGGATAATATATTTGTAAACATAAGGGTTTATATAGAAATAATTTAATCAAGATCGAGTTAGTCATGAGAAATCTTGAAACTAGGCAAAAGAATATGAAAATAGAGAAAAGAGCACTAG
This sequence comes from Torreya grandis, assembly GCA_037957365.1. Classification (NCBI taxonomy): domain Eukaryota; kingdom Viridiplantae; phylum Streptophyta; class Pinopsida; order Cupressales; family Taxaceae; genus Torreya; species Torreya grandis. The sequence goes on from JARHVA010009716.1 coordinate 241,877, forward strand.
GGGAGGAAGGAATGGCTATATAACAAGATAATTAGTGTAAAAATTTATAATATGTAATCATATGATAATATCTAGCCTAACCCAAACACTAATTCACTTCTTACAAAATGCAATTAGGGATAAAGATGCTCTAATAAGTCCTTCAAACACACAAACTCACATTCTTATGCCCATGTCAATGTGGGGTCAATATATAGACACCCAAAAATTTTATAAGCCCATTTTTAGTCATATAAAATGTCCAAATTGGTATTTTGAGTGTGGCTTGTGAGATCCCATCCATAGGTCCTTTTTGCATGCTCTTGTGACCCTTCTAGACACCTTTTTTTAGTACCAGTCATCTAGAGCCTTCTGAACCCTGATTCCACTTTAGCCAAACAATATTCCCTATGCCAATCTTGTTCCCCTAGGTCTCAAGCCTATAGGATAGGAGTAATAAATTTGAGCTACAACATTAGACCCCAAAGTGTCCCATTTTTGGTGCTCCTATCCATTTGTACTTTAATCCCCAACTATCATTTCCATTTAGTCCTTATCCTTAATTAGGTTGGCCTAGTGCAAATACATCTGATCCATGACCAATTTTCCATAAAAATACCACTCAAAGCTCATTTATAAGGGAGGTGATAAAACTTATAAATAAACCACTAATACAAATAGATAATTAAGGCAAACTTCCCTATTCTCTACATACAGTCACCCAACATAGCTACAAACATATTCAAATCCTCATACTAGTCCTTAGCCACCTCAAACACTATCAAATTATAATTTTGCATCTGCATCACACTATTGCACAAAGCACACTAGGTGGGATAACTACATATGACTTGATCCTTCTTCAAAAGTATTGGTATGTAGGTAGCATGCCCAAACAAGGAGTGTGGATTACACATTTAGTGCATCTTACACACTAACCCCCCTCTTTCTCAAAGGATTCAAATATCTTTTTATCAATCATAATGGAGGGTTAGGGTTTGAAGATAAAAGCAACCTTATAGTGATTTCTATCAATAACCAGTAATCAAAGTTTCATAGGTAGACTCACATAGGCATAGTGTAACTACCCAAAATGTTTCAGGTCTTTATGATTAGTTTAGATAATAGTGGTAGGAATAGACAACAATGTCAAACACCAAAGCATCCACTTTTTAGTGTTCCTATCCTTTCACTGAAATAAATCCATATTTAGGTTTATGACACTGTCCCAATCCTACATAGCCATTTTTAGCCTCTATATTAGCCATTTCAATCTATTTCTAGCTAAGTTATATTTCTTCCTATTTATTGTTATTTTTAGAAAGGTGAAAAAGATAAAAAAAATTCACAAATTAGGACTATAATTATTTCTATATTCTATATTGATTTATTAATTTATACCTTTAACTAAAATAGGAATAAAACTCTATTATTCCTAAAAAAAGGTTTAAATCATTTAGTGAACTTGACTTACTTCATTTGCACACAAAAACCTTAGGGAAAATTCCTTGCAAATTTTAGCATTATTTTTTTTATTTTACTTACATATATAAATCATAATTTCATATTTAATTTTAAAAATTTACCATATTCTTTTTTAAAATTACTTATTTCAAACCCTAGTTGCCTGTACTAGGTTTTGGTATTTTCAAACCCTAGCGTAGGGTTTCAAAATTAAAAGTCTAATTTTTGAATATTGGGTTGAATATTCCAATTTTATTAATCATGATTGACTTATGAAAATTTTTTTAGGTTCTCTTACATGTTTGTTTCCTTTCTTTTGGCACGAATTCAAAAATGACATAAATACATATGTACATGCTATTTTAAGACCAATTCAAATATATATCATATTTCATTACTTATTTAACATGATATCTATCTATTATGTGTAATTTAATTAAGAATAAAATACTTACATACTAAGAGGATCCATTACATAAGCTAACAACCACCTATCAATTTTAAATGTCATATCTTATGCACATGAAATAATTTCCTTCTCCTCCTCTCCCCTAAGAGGGTGATAGTTATTTCCCCTCTAACTAGGTCCATGTTATCACCTCTCTAAATGGTGAGGTAGCATATAATATTATTCCTAATGCATACTTTCAAACTATAACTTCTTCAAACCCTCTTTAACTTATGTACTTACATGTTCAATCAGAAGAAACTGGGGTTTGCACTTGTGAGACTCTAAGGGATCAAATCACTAGTATGAGCAAGTTAATTTCAGATTTATAAATGCAAAATTATCTATTACATGAAAATATCACAACATTGGAAAATTAGATTATAATACAAAAGCCTCAAAATAACCCTAGTGTCAATCATGTATATGCACCTTCACCTAGTCAATTGGTTGAAAGAAATGTTACATATCAAAATAAGAATTCATGATAAAGTAACTCTAAAATTAGTGATTCAAAAAGCATTCAAAGATAAAATAAGAGTTAAAGTGAGATACTAAGGGAAATGGTTAAATCTAAGTTGATCAAACTACATCCCCTACATCCAATGAAAAGATCTAGATATTATTATGCATATCATAGAATGCATGGGCATCACACAGATTCATGTTTGGCATTAAAAAAACATATACAATAGATAATTGATAATGAGGAACCTATACAAGGTAAATACATTAAGCAATCCATAGTGACATAAAAACACATTCACAAAGGGTCAAATTCATAAATAGTACAAAAGTGGTTGCCAAAGCATAACTCAAAACAACAAAAGGATCAAAAATTAAAATTAGAGAAAAAAATAGTAACACAATCACAAGTAAAGAATGAAAAATATGAAAATATACCTCTAAAAAATGAGGCTCAACTTTTAAATTAGTATGAGTTTGGTCAAAAATATCTAGAATAGTTTGATTATCAAGGTCAAAGGTTGGGCAAGCATCCTCAAGGCATCACTACTCCTATTCTAGTAGTTGATAATGTTTTTCACCAAGGTTTGGGATTTATTAAACATCTTAAGGCAATTCATTCACAAACATAAAGGAAAAGATCTAGATACAATAAAAAACAACACTAGCATTCCATTGGTTCAAAATCAAGATGATAATGATGAGTGAAATAATACATGTTATTATGATTTCCAAGATACCAACAATGAATCTGAATATTCAAAATCATATTCGAAGTCATTCCCTTGTGTTTCACAATCATGCATGATTATTTTTTTTTGATATAGGACACCATGATATGGATTCTCTTCTAAGACTCATCAGTTAGTATCATTCTAAGTCTTTCTTGTACATAGTTTCTTTCTACTTACTTATACATAATTTATCAGCTTACTTGTACATAGTTTCTTTCTACTTACTTGTACATAATTTATCAGCTTACTTGTACATAGAAACATTTAAAAATACCAAAAATAATTAAATATTACAAATACCAAAAACAAAATAACATGTCAAAATACAAAAACATTCAAATAACTCAAAACACTAAAAACTTTTCAACTATATGCATTATCCATGCTTTACATTTCTACTACCATGCTAGACTTACATTTTGTTGTTCTATGTTATTGTTTATAAATTTATCTACATTACCATGCTTGATTTGATCTTCATTGAGTGTGTTTAGTGATACCTAGATCCTTGATTACTTTACTCTACCCATTGAGGGGGCATCCTACTTCTACATTCGAGACATACATCAACATATCTAGCCATCAAGGAAATATTCTACATGACTACACCATCCATGTTATTTAATTATTAAACCACACACTCTAGTTATCATGTTGATGTACATTACCTACTAGCTTACACAAATTATTCTATCGATACTCACTAGTATATAACACTTGTGTATTTTTTAGCATCTACCTAGTCTTGTACTACATGTTTTGCATACTTTCATTTATCTCTTTGATTAGTTAGATGAAATAGTATTTCCAAAATTTACATGCATTCCTTTATTGATTTAAGTAGTTAGATGTGATTACAATTCCTATTTTGTTACTTATGTTTGCCTTAGGACATTTTCCAATGTCCTCTACTTGTACTCTTGTATGTGTTTATGGCCTTCATGCCAATCTTGCTTGTTTGTAATTATATGTGTGTGTAGGCATTTTAACATGCCTTGTATGCTTAATTTTCTTAGTTTTAGTGACATGTTCCCATGTCCCTTGTTTACTCATCCCCTTGGCCTCTTGTGTATGCTTCTTTCTTCTTGCCTTGTGTGTTTGTTTGCTTGTTTGCTTCTCAATTGTTTGTAATGCCATGATCTACATCATGCATTATCTTTCCTTCTTGGATGACATGATGGACATCATGATCCTACATCCTTAAAAACTAACCATATTTTTAGTTTTAGTTAAATATAATATACATGTTATTACATTGTTACATCAATCTAGGTATACCCCTATTGATCTAACAATCTCTAATACAAACTATGCTATATTTTGAGATATCTTTTGGATTATCATTGTTATATCATGCATATTTTAGCATAACAAGCTTGCAGGGATATTTATTTTAAGAATAGTCATTTTAGGGTCTTCATTCCTACTCTTAAAAGAGGGGGAAATAAATAGGGGTTTTGTCATAGAGATCAAAGCCTTCTACCAGTCAAAAAATTGGTTTTAAAAACACTCAAAACAACAATCAGAATTCAAAACATGTAGAACAAACTAAAAAAATAGTGAATAATATATAATAGTCATAAAAAATAGTAAAGGAAAAGAGAATCAAAATTGGTTAACAATTCTAGACATTGAAGTATCCACTTTTCAGTGCTCCTATCTATATAACCAAAAACCAAGAATTTTTAGAAACATATAGAAAGGTAAGGTTAATTATAGTTTTTTCAACTATAATTTAGTTTAGATTGGGTAGTTTTAGTATATTTTTACTTAGAGTATCTAGATATAGGGGCATCATACATGACATGATGGCTCTAACTTCTAGTTTTAGATTGGGTAGTTGGTACAACTTTTAGATCAAAATACATGTTACAAACACCAGTGATTGGGGGAAATATGTATGGCACATTTACCTTCTTTTCTTTATAGTTCATTGTATTACCTAGGTATTATTAGTAGTTTCATGCCTTATTCCATCTATAGGTGGTTGGCATCATTTTAGAGTGGCTTTCATATAATCCTAGTTCTTAGTTTTGGAGTGGATTTCATACAAGCCTAATCTCCACCTTTTTGAATGGCCAAGATTGGTCTAGTTCTCAGTTTACATTTGGCTATCCATGACACATTGTCATATTATATAACATTTATGGGCTTTATGAGCCATCTCATATGACACACATTCATACTAGGATCAATTCATAGTTCACACTTAATGGGAAATAATGGAGCTAAAGGACTAGCTAGCCTTTGTATTCTTGAGCCACATACTTAGAGGGATTGGACACATAGTCCAAAAATTTATTAACACATGCATGATCATATATATTTACTACATATTGGGTGATGATGGAGCTAAAGGGCCAGCCTTTGTATTATTAAGGCATCATTGAGGAATTGAGCACTCAGCTTTGTTTGTGATATTACTCTTGGTACAACATTTATCCAACATCATTCAAAATCACTCAACATCATAATAGGTTTTATATTGGTTCACATACCTAGTGAGGTGTATTCATTATTTTCTCTTCCTCTCTTTTTTACCTAGCCTTTTTACATTCTTATTTTAGACATATCTTGTCTTGTAAGAACTGATCTACTACTTGTTTTATTTTGTAGATTTATGTTTCACACTATGCTCTCTCTATGCACACTCAACATCATAATTCTTCATGGGCTTTACCCTTATAGGTATGTTTAGGTACACTTTCTATTTTTCCTTGATCTTATTATCTCACTTTATTACATCAGTAAAATAAAGCTGGGATAAATGTAGTCATATAAAATGTCCAAATTAGTAGTTTGAGTGTGGCTTGTGAGACTCTATCCATATGTCCTTTTTTCATGATCTTGTGACCCTTCTAGCCACTTTTTTTCTCATTACCAATCATCCAGAACCTTCTAAACCCTAATTCTACTTTAGCTAGATAGTATTCCCTATACCAATCTTATTCCCCTAGGTCCCAAGCCTCTAGGATAGGAGTGTTAAATTCAGACTACAACACCAAACCCCAAAGTGTCTCATTTTTGACACTCTTATCCATTTTTAATTTAAACCCAAATGGTCATTTCCATCTAGTCCTTATCCTTAATTAGGTCAAACTAGTGTGAATACATCTGACTCATGACTAATTGTTCCCTATAAAATACCACTCAAAGCTCATTTACAAGGGAGGTGAAAAAACTTACAAAGAAAGAAAGAACACAAACAAAGAACTAAGGAAAACTTCATTATTATATACATATAGTCACCCAACAAATTTTAAAACATATCCAAATCCTAATCCCAGTCCTAGCCACCTCAAACACTATCAAATTAGAATTTTACATCTACATCACACTATTACACAAAGCACACTAGGTGGGAGAACTACATGTGGTTTGATCCCTCTTTGTAGTATTGGTATGTAGTTAGTGTACCCACACAAGGAGTGTGGATTACATTTTCAGTGCATCTTACACACTACCCCCCCTCTTTCTTAAAGGATTCAAATATTTTTTTATCAAGCATAATTGAGGGTTAGGGTTTGAAGACAAAATTAGCTCTAGAATGAGTTATATCAACAATTGGTACTTGATTTTTCATAGGCATGCTCATATAGGCATAATGAAACTACCTAGAAAATTTTAGGTCTTTTTGATTAGTTTGGACAATAGAAACATGAATGGGCAACAACACCGAACACTAAAGTGTCCACCTTTTGGTACTCCTATCCTTTCATTAAATGAAAGCCAAATTCAGGTTTATGACACTATCCTATTCTTTTGCAACCATTTTTAGTCTTTTTATCAGTTGTTTCATTATATTTCCATATAAGTTATATTTATTCCTGTTTGTTTCTATTTTTAAAAACATGAAAAAGATAAATAATTGCACAAATTAGGACTGTAATTATTATTATATTCTATACTGATTTATTAATCCATACCCTTAACTAAAATAGGAATAAAACTCCATTATTCCCAAAAATGTTAAATCACTATTATTCCTAGTGTCTTATTTTGAATTTATCTTATTTTACACACTTGTATTTATTAGTTTATTTCTTAGTCTATCCAATTCTCATGAAATCCCATAGATAGCTCTTATGCATACATCTCATTTTATAACACTTAATATAAAATATATATTAACATGATTGCACTAATTATTACATTAAATTAACATCTTCCTCAAAAATAAATCCTTTTTCAACTTCATGTTAAAATCACACAAAACAAGGGTTCATTTAGGCCAAACATGCACCCAACACATATCTATCCCTTTTGCATTTTTTGGCCATTCTACATGTTACCATTTATTGTGTACATTTAAAATTATTCTTATAAATTTTTTCACTGTGTATAAATTATCTTAGATCAACCTATATATACTATATCTTGTGAAGCTAATTGATATGAATGATAACATAGAAAATACACATCAATCTAAGACTAAAGCTCAAACCTAGAGATAAACATCAAATATATTTCCTCCTACTCCAAGTTAAGCTTCATTGATTCAAAAAATACGCACATGCAATGGAATTAATATGATTAATATTTTATCTTTCCATTTGAGATAAATGAGGGTATTATTATGCATATAGTTAAAATTATCACTTCTATGGAAGAAGGGGTTGAAACTCTTAGTTAATCTATTTCCATAAAAAAACACACAAAACTACAAGGAATATTGATTATGATCATGTGAGATATTTAATTTTAAATTTCACTTAAATGGTTGAAGAATTAATAAACATTTATATGTTTTAGAGTGTTAAATTAGGTCAAAGATGAATAAAATCAATTGTACACATTATGTAATGAAAAATAATGAAATTTAGGTACATGAACATCAAAAAAGATGAAATGCACTAGTGATATAAATATTAGTTTGTAGGAGAATACATAGTTCAGAGTCAGTGTCATAGAAATAGAATCAATGAGTTTGATTTTGACCCATAAATGTCTACCTAGGTGTAGGCACTAAATCTAAATTATATATCAACTTAGTCTCATACACTTGGAAAATACTTATCATAGATCCACCCTTCAATTCTAAGACATCCCTATTACAAAAAGTATCATGTCTACTATCTCTTTATTCCAAATTACTTATATCTTAGTCTAAACATATGTTATTCTAATGACTAGGCCTTCTATAATATGTAAAATACTATAAACTTGATCATTATCCTTCTCTAGCTTCTTAGACACTTGCATACTAACCAAACATATACATAAACACAAGTTTCTATTTTTCAAATAAGTGTCCATTAATGAAAAGTCATCCAATTTATAAATGAAACATATATTGAAGGTTATCCTAAGTGCTTTAGTGCAATATCTTTTCAAATTCATATCTCTCACTTACAAAGTAACAAAAGAACCATCAATAAATAATTTAACTAATAAAAACTTCCCTATTCATTTTTATTTACATATCAATCATAGGAGTAGTATTTATATAGGTCTAAAGTACTAATGGAGCAACCCATGAGCTATATTTGTGAAGTTACAAGCTAGGTCATTGTATGTACTTTCTTATCACATATTGTACCCTTGTGCACCCACAAGCCAAAACATAGGGGATAAAATCGTAAGTCTAAGTCCATATTCATAGTATTAGATATGTATCTAGTTCCCACTGATAGAGGGGTCCTTAGGGTAGATCGACATTGTATGTCTATTAACCCATTTTTTCCATAGTCACTCCAAGGGTGATGAATCTATAGTTTGAATCATTTGACAAAGATTAATAACCTATGTGTATGAAATAAATAAATTAGAGTAAATGTGATAGAAAATTTAGAAGGCTCTAGTTGGTCACATAGATCTAGTTAGTATTCTATATAAGACACATGCATCTAATTAAGATACTAGAGTCAACACAATTGTCCATATTGAACAAAAGTGTTTGAAGCCACAAAGTGAAAATTTCTATAATATGATGTCTATCTAGGATCTTGATCCAATCCAATTCTAACATGTTTCATCCCATATCTACATACACATAGTAAACCAACTACATACTATTATTTTCAATTCAATGAAATATCAATCAATAGTTATACATTCTATTTTTGACACATCTTAGTATTTACATTAATAATATTATTTATCTAAGTTTGAAAAATAATTGGCGTACTATATATCTATTTATCATCCTTATGCTTTTTCATTTCTATAATCTTAACACTATTACCCTTGTATAAAATAAATTTAAGGTTAAAGATTTGGTGAACCTGACCATTGGTACCAAAACCCTATATGGATTAGGGTTTTCTATTTTACCTATAAATTCTCATTTACTATTTTTTGTGCCATCTAAAAATTTAAAAATTATGTTCAATATGGAAATATCTCTTAGTTATTTCACTTTTCAATATATAATAATAGTTATTACTTGTTATGTTTCATGTATGATGAAATTGATAAAATATATAAGGTGTTAATAATTAAATAACTTCAAATCAAATTAATTTTTAAATACCTCTCATTTTTATAATGTTTATAATGAAATCCTACCTATTACCCAAAAGAACCAAAGGGAATGCCAGAAGCAACCATGTTTTCCTTACCATACTACAAACTAATTCAATGTTGTTACTATAAAAATTCAATCTTGGAATCACTATATCATTCTCCTCATTATGAGGATGTTATTTTGGATGCATTATGCATGACCACACTACCAAGTAATTTGGAGGCATCATATGTCGCCTAAGTGATAAACTCCATCAAATGGAATGAATATAATATATCTTTTGACCAAGAATATTTTCCACCTCAACATTTTGTAAATTATTATTTACCATTATACATTTAGGTTTGTGTGTACAATAAATAGTTAAAAAATTACTCATAGATAATGGTTTAGGAATCAATAATTATAAAATATATTTTCTTACCTTACTTGGAATTGGGCTTAAAGACTTGGAAACTTTAGGTATGAGCATCAAGGGATTTCATAACATATCACAACATTTATTAGGATAAATAAAATTGAGTACTACTATGGGACATCATACATTACCTATTTGTGCCAATTTATGGCCAATTATTGGAACTATAACATATTTTTGGGATGATCTTGGATACATGAAATGTATATGGTCCCATTTTATTTATACACATGCCTAAAATCCACCCACCAAGGATTTATTTACACATTTCCAATGGATACTGATCCCTTCAAAAATTGTGTGATGGTTCAACCTTGATTTTAGTTCTTTATATTTTCTAAAATATGGGCAAAAATGATAAGGGTTGGGAAAAAGTAAACAAGGTATAACCCAACCCATCTCTCTTACAAATAATACAACTATGTAAGGTTGGGGTTTTTTTAATAAAAATTGGTCATAAACAAACTAATCATAACAAGCCTTGTTTTATAAGAGTTAAATAAAAATATATGCATTTACCTACTTCAACCATAGATCTATAATTTTTAAACCATCATTTGATTGATGAAAATGATTCACCATAAATTTTGACATCAAATGACGTCTTTGATGATAGGTCATTGCTAGAATACTTGAGGGCATATGAGGATCTCCCTTATATCATAAGAATAGGTTTATTCATGCCACGTATACTCATGTTTACTTTGGTGAAATTTATGATACCAATGTCCAATTTGATGAACCTAATACTATTCCTATTATACCATTTATCATAAAATGATCTACTTTGCTAAATGAAGAAATAATACAATGTAAATATGGAACAAATAAAGATACTCAACTGATACTACTTGTTGTAATGATGAAAGAGGATGAATTAAAAGCCTATCAATAGTTTTTACATGATTTTATATAATTATTTGTTTGGTATTAATTATATATGCCTATGATTGACCCATAAATAGTAATTCACAATATATTATCGTATTCAGATGCAAAACCTGTTAAATAAAAGATTCATAATATACATCCCACAATGGAATTAATGGTAAAAGATGAGATTAAAAAACTCTTTGATGTAAGATTCATAATAAATATTACACATTCTAATTGGGTTTCTAAAATTTTACCTATTACCAAGCTTAATGGAAGTGTTTGATGTTACACTGATTACCATGACTCAAACAAAACTTCTCCAAAGGAAGATTTTCCATTACCTAACATAGACATGATTTTAAAATCTATTATTGGATATGAAACATTCTCATGTATGGATGGTTTTTATATATATAACCAAATAAAAACCAACCCAATAGATCAATAAAAGATGACATTTACTACTCCATTGGGTACATTTTGTTATATTGGCATGACTTTTAGACTCAAAAATGCTAGAGCCACATCTAAAAGGGTAATGATGCACATTTTACATGATTTTATTCATAAAAATCTCTAATATTATTTTTATGATCTAATTTTAAAATCAAAACACTACCAAGACCATGCTATTAATCTATGACAAATATTTGAACACTTTTGAAAGTTTAATGTGTAGTTAAAGCCAAAAAAATGTGTTTTCAAATTATCTTCTAGAAATATTCTTGGGTATATTATTTATCAATGAGGCATCAAGGTTGATCTAAATAAATTAAAATATATTATCGATATTCTACTAATAACTAATCTAAAGTAATTATGATGTTTATAAGTTTGAATTTAGGACATTCAATGTTTCATTGCTTAGTTGGCTAATAAAATAGTTACCTTCATGTGTTTGCTAAAAAATGACACAAAATTTGTATGGGATGATATTTATCAACAAATATTTGATAAAATTAAATAATATTTAGAAAACCCACCTATTCTCATGCCCCCTATACTATATCAAACATTAATCCTTTATATCTCACCCACTCATGAGGCCCTTAGGGCTTTATTAACATAATATGTGATTCTCACAAATAATGTGAAATATATTGACCAAGTCACCAATTGGTTGATTGTGAATGCAAATATACTATAATGGAAAAACAATGTCTAGAATTGGTATTTATTATAAAAAAATTATGGCACTACATGATTAACAATGATGTCCATGTAATAATTAAATAAGATCCATTAAAGTTTCTTATGAAAGAAAAACCAACTTAATGAGATGAATTGAAAAATGGGTGACGTAAATTATAAAATTTAATATAAAATTTGTATCTAAAAAATCAATAAAAGGTCAAGTTTTAGTTGATCAATTAGTTGCAGTTCCATTAGTTGATCCTTTTCTAAGTATTTACTATTTTTGTGATAAATTTCAAGCATATAATATATATTCAATCCATGGTCAATGTTTTTCAATAAATCTTGATCTAAGATAGGCATGATGTTAGGAATAATATTTTAACCCCCAAGGGTGAATACATATCATTATCTTACACATTAGATTTTATTGCACCAATAATATGGTAGAATATGAGACCTTGATAATCAAATTATCAATAGCATGAATGTTTCATATTAAGAAAATTCATGTTTTTGGTGACTCTCAGTTAATTTTTAATCAAGTACCAATAATTACCAAAATAAAGAGGAGTATTTAGTGCCATATAAATAAATGGTGGATAGATTAAAAGAAACATTTGATACATTCTCTATTGACAATATTCCATGTAAATATAATTTCCATGTAGATGCAATGTCTAGTGTCACACCCTTAATGTATTTTTATAACAATGATGAATCCATAAGCTTCACCATATGATGGTTTTGAAATATTTCCATTTATTTAGTTAAAATAGATGCTTGATTAGTTCTCATTGTTACTCATTAATCTAAAAATATAGAATGGTACAGTGAGATATGAAATTTACTATACTGGGCTTACATACCATAACACTTTACATAACATGACATACATAGATTATAACAAGAAGTAATTTTTTATGTTATTATCATAACTAAATTTTTGAAATGAGGTTTTGATGGTTAATTAATTTGATTTTTATAAAAATATGAAGCCTGGACTTAACTCTTAGAATGCATGATAATGAATGTGGTAGACATTTTAGTGGCAAGGCCATGTATAAAAAAAAATATTATGCTAAGGTTATTATTTTTCTACTATGGTATAAGAATATATTGAGCATGCCAAATTATGTTTACAATGCTAGAAATATAAAAATTTAAACAATGCACCATCTCATAAGTTATAAATGATTGTCTTTTCATGGCCTTTATCCTTATAGGGATTTGATCTAATTAGGACAATAAACCCTATGCATGTAGGTAGACCCAAATTTATAATCACATATACAAAATATTTTAAAAAATGGGTGGAGGCAATTCCACTTAAGTTTACCACAAGGGATTATATATGTCAGTTATTGATGACCAATATCATTTCCCATTTTGGCATACCTTCAACTATTATTATAGATAATGTAACATCATTTAAAAATTAAATAGTGAAACACTTTTGTAGAAAATATAGAATAAAACATACATTTTCTACACCATATTATCCATAGGGTAATGGATAGGTATAGGGAAGAAATAAAAATATTTTCAAAATACTTGGAAAGATGGATAACATATATCGTATAAACTGGCATCAGTAAATGGTGTATGTTTTATGGGCATATAACACTAGTGTTAGTATGCCTACTTAAGATACACCTTATTATTTAGTTTATGATATAGATTCAGTCTTATTGATTGAACTTGAAATACCTTCCTTGTATATTTCTCTAAAATATATAATAAAATATAATGAATACTATGAAAAATGATTGCATCACTCGGAACAATTGACTAAAATATGCACACAACCTATTGAACACTTACATGTTTATCAAGATCATGTCCAAAGAGCATATAACAAAAATGTTCGGCCATTTGAATTCATTGTGGGTAACCTAGTACTAAAATAAAATAAAAATATCATTATAGATAAAGATAAGAAAGGAAATTTCAAACCAAATTAGTTGGGACCATTTATAATTATAATATTTTTGGGAAAGGGTGTATACCACCTAGATAAACTAGAAATAAAACATACAAAAAACCTAATAAACATTATGAATTGAATAAATATATTACTTGAGATATTTCATCTCTTCCAAAATTTATAAAAATACCCAAAAAAAAATCCAAAAATATTTAGCATTTCCATATATTATTAACTCCTTGGCATCTATGTTATTGGTTCCATGTTGGTAGATATAATATCATTTATTTATACACACACACATACGTTTCACATATATTTTGAGTGTGATACAAACATAACCAAGAACATGATATATGCACATACAAATGTTGTGTCTTCTATCTACTCACATAATTAGTACATTGGGGGCATTCACTTTTTTATCATGATACACCCAAGGTATATTATTCCATTATCAGTTTCCATTATCATGTTTGAGGTTATGTTCTTAGAAATGACTTTATCCATGTTTAGATCTTTCACAGTGTACTTGATACCCTATGTACATAACCTTTTTATAACACATATATCTAGGGACTAATATGACATTATTATGTTGGTTGATTATGATTCCATGATTCCATGATTTCTTGAGTGTGTTCCTTGCTTACTATTATCTTGCATTGTATTAATTTTTTGAGAATTTGAATATGCTCCATTGATTGTGGCCTTTGTACCTATTCTTTCCTATTATGAAATTTAGATGTGTCATAGTTTATTATAAGTGGACATTTAAATATGTCAATATATTGTTTATGGACATTTAACGAAGTAATGTCCCTTATATTGGGTGGAATTTAAACATGTCCCTTATATGAGGTATCCTTGGACCATTGCCTTTTGTTTTTCTTTGGAGTGATATTGTGTGTGTGTTTGATTACTTGTTGAGCTTGTACTATTATTCTCTAGATGTTTCCATGATCTATGTTATGTATCTTAAGTCTCGATGTGATCACATTTTACATGCTTAAATTTTATATCTAACTACAAATGTTACCCTTATATGTTACATGATTCATACATAATTATATATTTATCTTATCCTTTTGGGGTAAGGTAAGTACTAATTTATACATCCCCTCACCTCAAAAAGTGGGAATATCAGTGGAGGCATGTCATAGAGGCATGGATTCCACACTTTCATAGTTTTTCTATTTTAGCGGGGCATTGCAAAAAGGCATTAACTCCACTCTTATTTATTACTTAGCATATTTAGATTATAGTGAGGGCATGTTATGGAAACAAGTTCTCCACACTTACACTAGTTGTTAGATTCCCTTAATTTAGTGGGGGCATGTCATGGAAACATGTCCTCCACATTTGCACAAATTTAAAATTGGCAAAATTTTGTAGTTATATTATTCATATACACATTTATGGTAGCATTTTATATATTGGTACCATTATAATACTTAGATTTCATCTTGAGACACATATGAGGGGCATATTCCATGCAAAGGGCACCTAAAATTGAATATATATATATATATATATATATTTCAAATACTAATATGGATTAATATCATACCCAAGATGGAATTTTATATATTGTATTTATCCAATATAATGCAGTTGTTGGTCCACCTTTTGGCAAGGTTGAGGTAATTAATTCACTCAATATTACCAAGTTTATAAGTTAGATGTGATTAAATCATATGAATTCACCAAATTTATAGAATGAAGTGATTAAATCAGCCACCTTCACTAGATATATAATGTAATTTGATGGGATTACTCACATTTGATAGGTTATAAGCATGATGGGGTTGCATGATTAAGATAAGCTCAATGGTCATGTGAAAAATCACCTTTTTTTAAAGTTTGGGGCATGTTGTCTTCAAATATATATATCCTAATATATATGTCTTCAAAGTTTGGGGCATGAATTCACTTTTAGGTTTAAAAATTATCCTAATATCAGTTTTAATGCTTTATAATGAATAATCCCTTCAAATCAAATTACCAAAAGGCAAGATGGTTGCATGAACACACAAGTGTACTCCTAACCTTTCTCTCCTTACTTTCAAATAATTAAAATACTTTCAATTTTCGATTATATGCACTGATAATATGCTATAACATGATCTTAGTTATAGGTAAATCACCAAATAATCACTTAAGATGGACTCATTTGAAGGTAAGGTGTATTATACACACCCATATATGTATTTTTTATCCCTTAAACTAGAAATTTCATTACTAGATTATAGATGGGGGGAGGGGGAATGTAGACACTAAATCTAAATTATATAGTACCTAAATAGTTTACATCTTAAAAATACTTATCATGGTTGTACCCTTTAGTTCTAAAACCCTCCCCTTACTAAAATGTTCATGTCTACTATCTCTTTGTGCTAAAATGCTTATCTCTTAGTTTGACCATATATTATTCTGATGACTAGGCTTTATATACTATACAAAATTCTATAAACATGATCATTATTCTTCTTTGATAGTTTCAGACATGCACCTATTTTTTAACTTCTCAAACACATGCATCCTAGCCAAACACCTACATTGACATAAGTGTCACTTTTCCAACTAAGTGTCTCGATTTTAAAATTCATCCAATTTTAAAATGAAACATATCTTAAAGATTATCCAAAGTGATTTAGTGTGATATATTATCAAAATGGATTTTTATATATACAAGATCAAGCCTCATTCATTCCTCACCTAGTAAATTCATATATTTCACTTACATAACAAAATAATAACTATTAATCAAGCATTCAAGTGAGAAAAGCTTCCCTATTCATTCATATTTCCAAATTAGTCAGAGAGGTAGTCTTTCTATAGGTTTGAATTATATATAGAAAAGCCCATGATTAATATTTTCTAAGTTACAATCTAGGTCACTATATGTAATTTTGTATCACATATTTCACCCTTGTGCACACACAAGCCAACATGTAGGGTATAGCTACATAAGTTTGAGTCCCACTTAAGTGAATTAGATATGTAGGCAACACCTATTTATATATAATTCCTTGGATTATCTCAACATCATGTTCCCACTAACCCATTTTTTCCATAATCACTCTAAGGGTGAGAAATTTAGGGTTTGATCATTTGATGAAAAGTGAAATTTTGTGCATGAGATCTAAAAACATTATAGGAAAGGTAATAAAAAACCTATAACACTCCATTTGGTCATAGATGGATTTATAATTATTACATATAGGAAACCTACATCTAGTTTAGACACTAGTATCGATAAAACTATCCAAATCTGATGCAATCATCTAAGGCCAAATAATGTAAAATTCAAGAATCTGATGAATGTTCCAAGATCCTAATCTAGTTAACTTCTATCTAGTTTGATCCCAAATCTACATGGACACAACAAACCAACTAAATACTCTTATTTTCAATTCATTACAGTATAAATCAATAGTTTTAATTTTTATTTTTGACATATCTTGGTATTTAGATTTAAAATATTATTTATCTAAGTATTAAAATTAATTATCCTACTATAGATATGTATATCACCATTAAAATTATTCATTTCTTTATTCTTAACCCTATTACACTTGTATACAATCAATTTAGGGTTAAATACCAAGTTAAACCTTCACCTTATGTGTGTTTTCCCAAAAAATAGTCTTAGAATCTAAAATTCAGAAATAAGATCCAAACAATATTCAATATCATTCTATAGGTTTAGATTGTCTAGAACAATAACATGTTTGACCATCCCTTAACCTTTTATACTTAATTTTCATTGCCTAGTTTCCTTTGTCATATTTTTCATGTTTCCCTAAGCCAAAATAGTTTGATATATTTATTTTTTTTACTTTCATTGATGTATGGTTAGATCTATTTAATTAAAATTGGTTTATTTCTATTTTGAGTAAAACCAAAATGAGGGTAGAACTGAGTGCATTAGGATCAAGTTAGATTGGGTTGTGACACTTTTGGAGAAAATCCATTATGATCATTTATTACATTTTCTTATATTCATTATCATGTCATCTATTCATTCTAGCCTTTATTTTCTCCCATGCCTCCCATTTTCTTCCTCTTATTCATTTTTGTGTGCCTTTTTCCTATTATACCAACCCTAGTGTGTCACATCCAAATTTCTCTCTAAGTTGAATAACCTGTTTAATCCATAGTTTATTATGGTTGATTAGTTGATAACTAATATTTGATTAAGTTTAATGAC
>JARHVA010009716.1:267500-277295 GCA_037957365.1 Torreya grandis
AACCCCCTATTAATATAAATCCCTTTGCAACTGAGTAAGCTATGAATTTGGATCAAATCCTCGCAACCATACAAGAGACTAGAGATCATATCATGGCCTTATAATAAGAATTATTTGGCCATGAAGAGGAGAAATGCTTAAGAAGAACCTAAATAAAATCCTAATGACCTCAAACATATTCAAAAGTAGAGGCGATGAAGAGGTTCCGTAAGATGTGAGATCTTGAGGAGCTATAAAGTTAGCATGCAACATGAAAAAAGTGAATCCACCCAAGTTCAATGGAACTGTAACAAGGGATGGAATTTTAAAGCATGGATAATAGAAATGGAGAAGTGTTTAGAGATTCAAAATTATTATTAAGTCATGATAGTAATCTAGAGATCTTATCAACTTTATATTGAATCAATGACTTGGTGGGGAAATAAGAAGCTTGAGATGAACCTTGACTCAAACCACCACCACTTGGGAATAATTTATGACACTGTTTAGGTCATGATCACTTCCACAACTATAATTTAAATAAAATTTTATGGATTTTTATAATCTTAACTAAGGGGAGTTGTTAGTGAATGAATACTAAGAGAAATTCACTAAGCTTATTAATTATTTACCTAAATATCAAGTAGATGAGAGGTTTAGAATCAAGAAATTTCTCATTGGATTGAAACCCCAAGTAGATAGTGAAGTAGATGTGCATGGTCCATTTACCATGGATCAAGTGTTTGTGAAGGTAATTAAGTCAAGAATAGTGATTGAAATCTATTTTCAAAGTCAAAGATAAGTTCAAAAATAAATTTATAAGTTATAAACCAACTTTAAAGAAGAAGAACTAGAAGAAGAGGAGAAAAGATTTCAAGGGTTAGTTCAATAATTAGAATGCCAAGTTCAATAGTGGTTCAGGGAATAGGAAGCCTAGTAATGGTTTCAAGGGAAACCAATAGAATGAGGAAAAAGGACCATCTAGAGGTTGTTTCATGTGTAGAGGTGACCATTTTTCTCAATAATCTCCTTAAAACAAATAAAAAGAACAAGGTTTTATCTTCTCAACAAGGTACATTTCAATAGTGGATTCATACAACTATTGACAATTGATAGGTTGAGTATCAAGCTTCACCCATAGAACTATAAGGTATTTTGTTTGATTATATATTTTCTATTTTAATTGATATGGGAGATACATAATGTTTCATTTCTCCTAGAGTGCTTATAAAATTATTTGGAAGGGCTGGAGTAATGGAAAATGCATGTTAAGTATAATATGAGAATGAGTCAAAGGTCAAAGTTGACAAGTGTCTAGTCAAAGTAGAGATTAGATTCCCTAAGTTTAAAATAATATTAGATAATTATGCAACACTATTGGGATCATATGATGTGATCCTAGGAGTTAATTGTCTTCAAAAGAATAAATCCAAGGTTGAAAATCTGATAACATGATCACCCAACCAAATATGATTGGTCATCAAATATGATGTTTAGAATTATTATCTGACTATAGATTTCAATATTAAATATATCAAAGGTAAGGAGAATAGTGTAGTTGATGCTCTAAGTTTTAAAAGGTACATAACATCTATGGCTACTATCTAGAGTACTTTCAGAGATCAAGTGATCAAGTTCTTATAGGAGATGAATTCTCTGACTAGGTTAAGAAATCATTATCTAAGAATGCTCAAAATCATAAGTATAAAGGGTTTTTGAATAGATAATGATGGTATTTTATGGTACATGATAGGATGTATGTGCCTGATAGGGATAATTTGAGGAGCACAGTTTTAAAGGAACTACACAATGCCCCATATTTAGGACATCCAAGAGTAACCAAGCTCATGGTTGATCTTATACCACTCTATTTTTGGAAAGGAATCAAGAGAGATGCAATATATTTTATGTCTCATAATCTAGAATACTAGCATGTGAAA
This sequence comes from Torreya grandis, assembly GCA_037957365.1. Taxonomy (NCBI): domain Eukaryota; kingdom Viridiplantae; phylum Streptophyta; class Pinopsida; order Cupressales; family Taxaceae; genus Torreya; species Torreya grandis. The sequence continues at coordinate 269,420 of JARHVA010009716.1, forward strand.
GTTGAACATGTGCATCTGACTAGATTATTGTATCTACATGACAAATTGAAATAAAAGTGGTAAGTGATCAATATAGACTTTATCTAAAGGTTGTTATTAAAGAATAGGCATGACATGATATTGGTAGTAATTTATAAACTAACCAAGGTAGCTTAATTTATACTACTCAATTTAATTGATGATGCACCTACTCTTGCAAAGAGATTCATAAAGGAAGTGTATCAGTTACATGGTTTTCCATAGAAGATTATTTTGATTTGTGATCTGAAGATGACTTATAGATTTTGGTTGAATCTAAATTTATCTCCTAGGTATGCAATTGAATTTCATCACTGCATATCACTCATAATATGATGGATATTTAGAGTGAGTTAATTGGATTGTAGATCTCCTTTGTATTTAATGAATGAAACAACAATATAAGTCAAATTAGTACCTTCTATTGGTTGAGTTTGCTTAAAAAAACTCATATCAATCAAAATCAAAGATGGATCCATTTGAGACATTATATAGAAAGAGGTGTAAATCACCAATTAGTTGGGATAGGTTGGATGATAGGGTAGTCTTTGGACCTGAGATGCTTTCAAAAATGGAAGAGCAAGTTAGGATAATTAGGTAGAGGTTGGTTAAGGCCAATGATAGAAAAGTTATGATGATATGAAGAGAACAAATAGATATTTTTTTTTGTAGGTGATAAAGTGTTTCTATGGGTTAAGCCTTAGAAAAGCTTAATTAAATTTGGGAAGTTGGTAAACTTTCATTGAGATATGTAGGACCTTTCAAGGTTTTGGAAGTGGTTCATATAGGATAAGATTTCCATTAGCTCTATATATATTAGATAATGTCTTCCACGATCTTATCTTAAAAAGTATATTATTGATCTTTCAGATGTGTTTGATTAGAATTCTTTACAAGTTATGGATCCTAGGGTGGTCATGGTAGAACCAATCAGAGTAAATGACACCCCGCAAACATTTTTTACATAATAGATAAGTGTCATAGTTCAAAATCTTGTGGGATCAATAATATAAGGATAGTGTAACTTAAGAGGATTATGATGAGTTTTACATGTATATTTTCACATTTATTTTGCTTGATTTGATATTGAATATTATATTATTCTATGTTGAATAATGTCTTAAATTCATAACTTTTGTTTGAATAAATGTCATCAAGGATGATGACTAGCTTTAGGGGGGGAGAATGTCCACATCCTAATTTCTCTCTAAGCTGAATAATTTGTTTAATCTATGGATTATTATGGTTGCTTATTCGATTAACTAATATTTTATTAAGCTTAATGACATATTATGAGTGTGGGACAATTTGTGTTGCTTAATTTACATGATTAGATGCAAAGTCTTAGTGGTACTTTATATTTTGTACTTTGTGACCATGTTTGATTATTACACAACATTATTTTATGGATATAATGATGTTTTGGGCTAACTAAATTTTGACCAAATATTGAACCCAAGTCAAAATAGGTCAACCCCTCTAAATTAAAACTTTTATAAGGTTTTTATATGATCTTATCATGGTTTATAATGGTCTTAAAGGATCCCATATTGTCATATGTGTCCTTTTTTATCATTGTCCATGTTTTGGTCTTAGGTTCATTTGTTTAGTCCTATGGTAAAATACAAGGTCTTGTATAGCCAAACTTGGTCAAAGGTCTAATATAGTCTAAAGTAATTATGAAAGGTTATTTGGATGCCATTTAACAACATTATCATGCACTAACCATTTTTAATTATAAATTACAAAAAATCACAATTTCTCCACTTTTAGGCCCATGTAGAAGAGTTTGGCATGTCATTTTAAGAGGATAATGTTTTAAAAGGATTAAAAATACCCATATGTAATAGGTTGGTTAGATAATGTTCAAGGGTAGTTAGAGTTTGACAAAATTTGTAGTTAAACTCCTAATCTTGGCAAAAGGACACTTTTAAAACACTTGTATGGCCTTACAATATATGTTTTAGTTGAAAAAAGTTTTGTAAGTGACCTTTGGGATCCCTTTGACTATTTTATAGCTATAGAACAAGTTTTAATTTGAAATTTTCTCCTCCATCACTACCTTCACAAGCTTAAGAAGGTAAATTTGCATTGAATGGTATGACCAGGAGAGAGAGAGAGAGAGAGAGAGAGAGAGAGAGAGAGAGGGAGGAGAGAGAGGAGAGAGAGAGAGAGAGAGAGAGAGAGAGAGAGAGAGAGAGAGAGAGAGGAGAGAGAGAGAGAGAGAGAGAGAGAGAGAGAGAGAGAGAGAGAGAGAGAGAGAGAGAGGAGGAGAGAGTAGAGAGAGAGAGAGAGAGAAGAGAGAGAGAGAGTTATGATCTAAAATTTTGGAAATTTTAGGGGTACAAGTAAGATTTAGATCAATGGAATTTGTTTTTATAATGGTGTTCCTATTATTTATGAACATAGTTAAGAGTGACAATAGGTCACTATGCGTATTCATCTGAGAAGGGTTTGTTCTTGTACCTATTTCTCCAACTCATAAATTGATGGAGAGGAATTATTTTAGGGTGGTTTTCATAGGTTTTGGATCTACCTTTCATGGTTATTTCATCATCAAATTCATCTCTATAAGGTGATTTCACTTAAAGGAATAAGGTCTTAATGTACAGACTATTTTAATGGATTCTACTACAAGTTATTTTTTCCTCTTCATGATAGTGATTATCATAGGTTCCTAACACCTAATTATTCATGTAAAATCCATCAGTTTCATGGAGTACATTATTTTGTTTGAAATATTTTTTGGTTCATATTCTTCAAGTCTTTTGGGAACATGGTTTATTTTTGTAGCAGTGTAGTGCAAGTTTGACTATCAAGTTGGATTAATTACAATAAATACATCATGGTATATGATTTTGGTATGAAATTTCATTGTTGTAAATATATAAATATAAAGATAAGATCCATATACACACCTTTTCAGTGAGAAATTCATGGTTATTTCCTTCATTGCATATTATATGGACTATAGGAATAGGGTTGAGGATGTTTATAGCTATGGTGGAAATGAATTTATGCATACCTTCATGACTTCATGGTATTGATTGCCATACTACCTTACCAAGTTCTTCCAATTGACTAGATGCTCTAATTCACAACTCATAAGCTTATGCATTAGTGGACTATATGTAATCTATATAGACTATTAGGATAAGTTGGAAAGGACATAACATTTTTGTATAGATCCTTTAAGGCCTTAGAATAATAAAAATAAGGTAAGTGATAGCTTGATAGTGTTAAAGTTATAAATGATAAAGAGAATGTCTCTTGTACTCTTAAAATAGTAAAATAAACCTCTACAACAATTATATGGGCTGTAAATGGAAGAAAGCAAAAGTAATTTTGGATAGACTCTTAAGTTGTTAGAAAATCATGTAGTAAAATTAAATTACTTTTTTTCAAAAACTTGAATTCTCTCACTTTTAATCATCTTGACACAATGAAAAGACTAGTTTCTAAGTGATAGAATCTAAAGGTATATGGATCAATGAAGGTCAACCTATAGGAAAAATGTAAGGTGAACATGAATAAATTCAAGTGTAAGTGTTGTGAGAAGGTATGTTGAATGTTTGAAACTTGTCCTAGACACCCCATGACCTCCAAGGTCAAGTGATGTAAGTGATCAATCCAAGAAGTAATTGAGTATGCAATGTTCAGATTGATATCACCTATAGTCATCCACTCACAAGCCTACCAGTCAAGATGGAAAAATATCCTTAGTAATCCAAGAGACAAGATATACTAGAAGGTGTAAGATTATGGAAATTTTGTCTAGTTCTTGATAGTTCCTAGCCTACTCTCAAGGTTAATGAAGTTGAGTCAAAATGTTAGACCTATCTAGGTCTATTAATATTAAAGTAATATAGCATATGAGAATGGAGTTATAGAAGGGTGAGAACCTATGGATAGGATTGGGAAGAGTTTAGAATGAGTGTCCAAGGTTTAAAACTAGAATGTATTCCACATTTATTTCATCCATAGTGAAGATCCACTCATAATCAAAGACTAGTTTTTAAGACCTAATTCACAGTCAAATAGTCATAAAAGGCCACCTACATGCATATTAAAAGGGTCAATTCATTATAGGATTGAGAAAAGAGGTATATTAATGTTGAAAGGGATTTTGTACCCCAATTTTAGATCTAAAACAAGTCCATATACATGGATAAGATCACTGTGTAAGAGTGAGTTTCAAAACACCAAGAACATAGTCCAAAGATCATGATCAAACACCTACAGGTAACTATACAAACAGACCACAAGTTGGTTCAAACTTAAAGAAAAAGAGAAAAGGTTTTAGGAGATTAATGGAACTAAAATGTTTAAAATTAAACTATGTTCATGAACTTTGAGGAGGGGCTAAGGATGTTAAAATGAGGTCTTGAGGACTCCTAACACAATCAATACCCTAAGAGGTTACCTACAATTATATGTTAGGGCCCAGTTCCTTATTCAAGGTTAAGTGAAGAGAGTAGGGGTATTTATGAGGATATTAAACCAATATAAAAACCTATATCTAGGTTAATGGAACATTGAAAAGGTTAGGATCTGATAAATTGGTCTAAAATATCAAAACATAGTCTATTAGAACTAGACAGTCACATACAAACTATCATACCTAGCTCATCTTGAGGAATTTGAGTTTTAATGGATCTAGAAGCATGATCAGGGCATGAAATTTTCTATAGAGTATGGTTATGAATTTAAAAATATTTACATGGTCTCATTAAGGTCATAAAAATAGTGAAAGTACTCACTATTCTATCTCTGACCTTACCCACTCCTTGGGCAAAGGGCAACCATGAGACTTAAGAGATCTTCTTGGACTCAAATCATGAATAAATAATTAAAAACCTAATTCAAGGACCCTAAGTGCATAAATAATTGTACCATATGTTTTACATACACTTCCTAGGTGGAAACACACTCACGTATCCATCCAAAAGCCCTAGAGAATAACAAGAGTGAGGTAGGTCTTAAACCCCAAATAGCCTAACTAGTGTACCCTCAACATACAAAGGGGTAATGATAAATTTAATAACATTTATAATAATGTAAATAAATGTTTCAAAGGTATATTATCCTCTCAAAATATTTATATTAAGTTTTGAAACCCAGAACTCATGTTTGACCTCTCTCTATCCTTAAGAGAGCTAAGAAGGCCACCAAAAGAGTAACTTTAGATGCTCATACCATTACTCAAAATTTTCATGGGAGTTTGAGTATTTTTTAATAATTTAAGGGGTATATTAATAATTTTTTACAAGTGTATGTATGTCATTTAATGATCTTTTCTTTATGATTAATTGTTAAGACCCTAAATATGTCTTAAACGTCATTTAAACCTTGATAGTGACTAGTCATGGGAAAAGAGATCAAATACACATAAAATTCCATAATTTTATCCTAAAAAATATTTTATTTTGATAAGGACTCTAATTAGGTTCTTCACATGTGCTTTAATTGTATGGACTACTATATAGACTTCCTAAAATAACCTATTTCCACATGTTTTTAGTTTTTTCTAAGTGTTTGGAGAAGGAGAAAGATTAAAAATCATAGGATGAGGTAATTTGGGAATTCTCATAGACATTAAATTCTAAAAATTTTCACATGATTTTTTTTAGGTGATCAAAATAGGTCCATTTTCCAAGTCAATCTCAAATAAGATCAAAAATGAGACTAGGTTGTAAGGCCATTTCTTGGTTTGCATAACTCCACAGGGTCTCATGACCTCAAAATTGACATGGAGGTGGGTGATGTACTAATAAAATTGAATAAAAATATTTTGGGTATCTTAAAACATGAGATAAAATTATGGATCAAGAAAATAGGGTCCAAATTAAGGAGGCCTAATTCAAGAGAGAGAGAAACACATAAAATGTGTTTCCACTCATATTCTAAAGATAAAATTTGACATGGATATATAAGGCCATAGAGGGTCCTATAATATGAACTTATTTTGTCAATATCATATGTAAAACTCCCAAACAAGGAGATTTAGAGGAAAGAAGGGCTACAAGGAAACTAGGCCTATTGAAGACTTGAGGATAAAAATGAGTTCTTAGGAGTTTGTCCAAGAAAAAAAATGGTTTGTTTCAAAGCTAATAACATATTTTAAGAATATTCATATATTTTGGACAAGTTTAAGAAGGACCATTTGATTTTTGGGTCACTTCGACCAATTTAAGCATGTGAATTAAATAATTACAGGACACATGCATATAATTGATGGAATGGCAGTTCAAACCAGCTTCCTAAGGCATGGAAGATGTTAAATTAACTTTTTTTAGATCATTTAAAGGTAAATTCATAGTTTTAAATTATAATTTTCGTTACTTTCATGCAAATAAAGGTAGTTTTCAAGATGCTAATTAAGGTGTCCAAGCAAGTTTGTAATTCCTACACCACTTGGAGAACTATAGAAACTTCAAGAGTGAGACACATGACCTTGGATGGTTTTTGGACTATTTCATAACTTCTAGTTTTTATTTAACTCACATGATACTTTTCTAACTTCTCTCTCCTAACACCCTTACTCTCTTCTCTCTCACATTCTCTATATAATGAGCCACTTTTAGCTAAATTTATATCTTCCACATGGGTCTAGCAAAGTCCTACCCATTTATTATACCTTTTATCAATTAAATAATTGATTTTTTTACCTAATTAAATGACTAAATGTAATAATAAATCTCTAAATGGTTTGTCTCATCAAGTGTATATGCATGTCACCTTGTTTATGTTCTATTTATCTTGCTTCATGTGGTTGTTTCTCTATTTCAAGTTATAGTTGGTGTCATCAGTGTTCTCATTGTGGGTTTCAAATTATAAATAGGCTTCCCTCTTAGCTTTACAATGCCTTACCCTTCTACAAAAATTTGATGAAATAGGTTCAGCGTATGATGTGTGTATGTTCATGTTGTCTTGTAGGTTTTAGTGAATTTTGAGATGTGTGGTAGTAGTCAACCAAGTTTAGTGCATCACCATTATAGTTAGGTCTTTTTTAGTTATTTTCTCCCCTTTTCAAAGCAAGAAAGTAGTGAAAGTGAAACTGATTGATTCATCTAGGGGATCTATCCCTTTAATCTAGAGGTTTGCCCTTGCTATAGACAACACATATGTCTAGGGGCAATCCCATGTTTCACTAAATAGGAGAAGTCTAAAAAATCTTCTCCTAGGGTACAAAATTTGGTGATAACATTTAGAGAATTCCTAGTGGGACTAAGTTACAAAAGAGTAGAAGAAATTTTTTGGTGTGTTCTTTTACCTATTAGCTTTGGAAATCATTCAAAAAACATTAAAGGAAACTTTGAATGCAATCAACTTGTTATAAAGTACCCTAGGTACTTATTATGAAAATTTATGATCATATATTGTGTTCTCATTTGAGTAATGAAGTTGGCATGGATAGATATGATGAAAGATTCTACTATACACCTCCTTATCAGCCTTGTCATGATGCATACAATCCATATAACCTTTTTTTATCAACCTATTCATGACCCTAACTATGTGCTTCAATATCCTTATCAATATGGTTACCCTACTTATGAGTCATATCAATCCTATGGTCAACCTATTTCTACTACACATGACCATGATGTTGCATATGATCAGCCTTATCAAGCTCAATATGTTCTCTAGTTGTCCCTCAAACCAATCCATTTCAAGTTTGAATCAAACTCTCTTAGGCTATGATAAATAAATGTTAGAACTTCACACTCAAAGATAACATGGTTAAGATATTCCTATCCATCTCATTCATGACATGAGAGACATTTAAGATTTTGAAAGGAGAATGGGCATCCATTAAGAGAAAAATTTGGCAAAGCCTCTCAAGTGAAATGCTAAG